>JAGFNQ010003310.1:1913886-1946246 GCA_024364735.1 Boesenbergia rotunda
GCTGTTGGGACCAGATGCATGTTGACATGGATACGGGTTCGTAATTTTAAAATTTAATTACGTGCAGCGGAAGGTTTAGCATAAATAATTTCTCAAATTATTTTAACCACGTATCTAGCATGCAACCTTATGTTGTGGAGACATGATCATACATTTAAAATTTTGCAGAAAGTAAACTAATTTACTTAATACCTCGCGTAACTCGTAGAAAGGGACGAGATCCAACCGTAGCGTCCCTTGGAAGCTCCGCCTCTATTCGCGTCCACGCCGAGTTTTCTTCGGGATGACTTCGCAAAGCCACGAGTTTCGTGCCGACAAGAACTACTAGATTCTCCAAAGGCACGACAAGAATACAAGAGAGAGATGGAAAACTAACCACCAAACGAAGAACGGAATCAAGATTCCGGGAGGAAGGAAGGAGTCGCGCCCGCTTCTTCTTCTTCTTCGGCTTCTTGGTGGTGGAAGCTCACGGCAAAAGGGAGCTCTAGGGCCGGCGCACTAGAAGAGGGAGAGGGAGAGAAGGAGAGGGAGAGAGGCTAGGCAAGAATCCTTGATCTCTTGATTGATTTCCAAGCCTTGCCTTGGTACCTTTATATAGTAGCCTTTTAATCGCCAAGTTCACCTTTTAACGGAATAAATTTTCATAAGAATTTATCTTATAAATTTTTCTATGAATTATTCCGTTATGCCAAAGGTTTTTATTATAACTTTATTTATAAAATAAAAACAATCATGTCTCCCCTTTTATTATGGAAAGAAATTTCTTTATATAAATTTCTTTATCATGGTAAATAAAATCCATTATTGATTTTATAAATAAAATAAACCAATCCAAGGTTTATTTTAATTTCCATGAAAATAAATCTCTTTATATAAATTTCTTTATATAAATTTCTTTATCATAATTTCATAAAACAAATTCCGCGCGCGGTTTATTTTATAATTTGAACCAAAAAATTCGGTTCTCCTCCTTTTAATTTGGCCGGCCAAAACAAAAGAGGGTGGGGACCCTCTTTGGCCGGGCAAAACCCAAGCCACGACCTCACGAATTAAACTTATTTAATTCGTTCAATAAGTCTTCAAAAGACTTAGTCATTTTATGCTTCCGATGCGTCTCTGAAAAATTCAGATTCGACTTATCTCTCTTGATCGGAAAATCCAATTTTCAACTCGTTTTAAATCCCTCGGATTACTCGTAGTGCGTGTGACTAATAGGCTTTCGATTTATGTTGGACGTCTATAATTAACCAATTATAGAACGATTCATGAGTGGCAACCTAGTAGTACATCATGATCCCCAATTAATCGAAAGATCAACGGTTGACCTCAAAAATAATTCTGAAACCCTTCAGCAGCTATAATGAGTCGTGCCTCATTCCCTTCACCATCTTATACCACTTGGTTCAGGACACGGTCTATTTGTGTCAGTCCCCACTAGGCTGACTACGTTACACCTAGCCCAAGTAATGTCTTTCCCGTCCAACGGATTCTAGTTACTCTCATGTTTCTGAGAGATTCATACTCTGAATATGTGATGCTCTGGCCAGAGGCTTCGAGTAACAATCCGACGATAGGCCTTGGTATACATCTCCTCGCAAGGAGTGGTGAATCCTTTGTAAGCTGTTCAAACATCTTCGGGGCACTTCGGCTTATACCCAACCATCCTGGGTCCACACCTCCTTAGAGATGCTTGCTTAAGATGTCAAAGTATAAGTCTCCATGACCAAGATGACTTGAACACCGCAAGTCTAAGGAACATCGTACTTAAGCTGCAGTAAGAACTTCATTGACATATCTATATGTAGATTACCATATGAAGTCTTACAGCTAGTCACTCCAATGAACTAGTTCCCTTAACTAGTATTCATGTTTATCTCCGGACATCCCAATGTCACCAGCCAGTGAGAATCAGCTGATTAGAGAATAACCCATGCTAGTCTCCACAGAATTGATGGTGTCCGTATTTATCAATTCATCGACTAGGGACAATTTCAATACTTCACAATTGCACATGTAGAGATAATCACTAGTTGTGAATTCATCACAAATTCTCTCATGCTGTGAATTGTATTGCGGACATTCAGTAAATGAGTTTAAGATCTCAATCAAATACATGAACATGTATACTCAAATAGTGAATATTCATTTATTAAAGTAAATGATTACAATCATAAGGCGATTGCCTTAGGACACTTCTCTCATATTACTAACAAACTCCCACTTGGCCTAATGCCAATCGCTATGGTATCCAATACCACAGGCTCTAACATGACCCTCAAACTTACTTTGAGGCAAGGCCTTAGTTAAAGGATCCGCTAAATTCCTTTCAGTGGGAATTTTCTCAATTTGTATATCATTCCTACTTATAATCTCTCTGATCAGATGATAGCGGCGAAGCACATGTTTGGATCGCTGATGAGACCTTGGTTCCTTTGCTTGTGCAATAGCTCCATTGTTGTCGCAATAAACCGGTATTGCTTCATCAATGGTTGGAACCTCACCAAGTTTTGAGACAAACTTCTTGATCCAGACTGCTTCCGTGGTAGAATACGCTACGGTGTCTTGTTTGGAACTCTTCTAACTTATTACGCCTCTATTCAAGATAAATACGTATCCAGACTGAGATTTGGAGTCATCCTTATCTGTCTAGAAACTGGCATCTGTATACCCACGTATCACCATATCATCTTCTCCATATATTAGGAACACACCCTTAGTTCTTCTTAAGTACTTAAGGATTGTCTTGATAGCCGCCCAATGATCCATTCCTGGATACGACTGGTATCTGCTCGTGACGCTTAGAGTATACGATACATCGGGCCTAGTACATAACATAGCATACATGATAGATCCTATCGTAGATGCATAAGGAATCTTATTCATGCAAATCCTCTCGTCTTCTGTGCGCGGACACATAGACTTTGAAAGGTTGATCCCATGCCTGATGGGAAGGTAACCTTTCTTGGATTCCGACATGCTAAACCTTTTTAGCACTCGGTCTATATATGTAGACTGCGAAAGACCAAGCAACTGTTTTGATCTATCTCTATAGATTCTAATCCCAAGGATATAGGTTGCTTCTCCCAGGTCTTTCATGGAGAAAGTTTTGGACAACCAAATTTTAACCGACTGTAAGACTGATATATCATTTCCTATAAGCAATATGTCATCGACATATAGCACTAGGAATACGACTGCACTCCCACTAACCTTCTTGTACACGCAGGGTTCGTCAGAATTTTGTGAGAAATCAAACTCTTTGATTGTCTCATCAAAACGGATGTTCCAGCTCCTGGATGCTTGCTTCAGTCCATATATGGATCGTCGAAGCTTGCATATTTTGGTTTTATCAACCAATGTGAAACCTTCAGGTTGTATCATGTATACATCCTCAAGCAGGTTTCCATTAAGGAATATTGTTTTCACATCATTTGTCATATCTCATAATCATAATGAGCTGCTATGGCCAGGAGCATCTGAATGGATTTAAGCATAGCTACTGGCGAATAGGTTTCATCATAATCAATTCCTTGTTTCTGACGATATCCTTTTGCCACTAATCTAGCCTTAAAGGTAATAACATTACCTTCCATGTCGGTTTTCTTCTTGAAAACCCACTTGCACCCTATGGGCTTAATCCCTTCAGGTGGGTTAACCAAGTCCCATACTTGATTTTCGTACATGGAATCCATTTTCGACTTCATGGCTTCAAGCAATTTGTCTCTTTCTGAACTTTTCAGAACATCTTCATAACTGATAGGTTCGTCATCGCTTATGAGTAACACGTCGTTCGATTCACTTATGAGAAATCCATATCTCTCTGGAATATTGCGTGTCCTATTAGACCTACGAAGAGGTGGTGTTGTTTTAGGTTCAACTGATAGCTCATCATTATGAGTTATTGGTTGTGGGTCTAGACTAGGTGTCTCTGTAATGTCTATTGGAGTTTCTTGAACTTCATCAAGTTCAATGCCACTCCCACTGTTTTCTTGTAAAAGTAATTCCTTTTCCAGAAATACAGCATGACTTGAAACAAACACCTTTTGTTCCAAGGGATGATAGAATTGGTAACCCTTTGTTTCCTTAGGGTATCCAATAAATAGACATTTATCAGACTTAGCATCCAATTTGTCTGATACAGTCCGCTTCACATAAGCAGGACAACCTCATATCTTAAGGTGAGTTAAGTGAGGTTTCTTACTATTCCACGTCTCATATGGAGTAGTAGAGACTACCTTGGTCGGGACTCTGTTTAGCAAGTAAACAGCTGTCTTAAGTGCATAGCCCCAAAAGGATTTTGGAAGAGTTGCATGATTCATCATGGATCTAACCATGTCCATCAAGGTTCGGTTACGCCTCTCAGATACACCATTATGCTGTGGTGTATATGGCGGAGTCCATTGAGACAATATCCCATTGTCCCTAAGATAATCTTGAAACTCTTGACTCAAGTATTCACCGCCCCGATCGGATCGAAGTATCTTAATACTTTTGTCAAGCTGTTTCTCTACTTCATTTCTGAACTCTTTGAATTTCTCAAAAGCTTCAGATTTGTGTTTCATCAAGAACACATACCCGAATCGTGAGTGATCATCGATAAAGGTAATGAAGTAGCTAAGCCTCCTTGTGCAAGAGTTGACATTGGTCCACATACATCAGTATGTATTAGACCAAGCAATTCTCCCACTGGTTTACCTTTTCCGGAAAAGGGAAATTTGGCCATTTTGCCTTTTAAGCATGATTCGCATGTATCAAATGAACCGGGTTCAAATGATTCTAGAATTCCACATCGGTGTAATTTGGTAATGTGTTTCTTACTTACATGGCCAAGACGACAATGCCACGTATAGGAGTCTATTTGATTATCTATTCGAGCACGTTTGTTGCTAACTTCGATATTGAAAACGTCACCGGATAAATCTAACGTGTAGATACCATTGCATAAAGTTCCAGTCTCATAAAGAACACCATTTAAAGTTATGTAACAACAATTGTTACTAAAAGTTAAATGGTAACCCTTTTCATTCAAGCATGAAATAGATATAATGTTCTTTATTAACGAAGGAACAAAATAACAATTATACAATTCTAAGACAAGTCCAGTAGGGAGCTTTAGCAAATTTGTTACGATGGCAATAGCAGCAATCTTTGCTCCATTTCCAACTCGCAAATTCACTTCTCCCTTGACGAGTCTTCTTCTATTCCTTAGCCCCTGTATGTCATTACATATATGTGAGCTACACCCAGTATCAAGTACCCAGGCGGTTGAGGAAATAGAGTGACATTCAATAACGAAGATACCTGAAGAGGATGGGGCATCGGATGCCTTCTTCTTCAAGGACTCAAGATAAACCTTGCAGTTTCTTCGCCAGTGACCCTCCTTGCCACAATGATGGCAAGTGCCTTTTGGTGTTTTTCAATCTTTTTATCCTTAGTTAACTTATTGATGTCTAAAATGGAACGCAAATTCAGAGAAGACATGATCAAGTGATTATCCTAGAAATACAAATTGAGGTTATGTGATGAGAATGATAAAGAATGCATCAACATACATTAATTAAATCCTATTTATTTTTCGAACTGAATAACCCTTTTTATCAATTCGGGAGATCGTAGGAACATCTCCAAATAGGTTGATATCCAACCATAGATAAGAACAATCATGGCTGTGGCCATCAAGTTATTCTTAGCTATGAAGGTAGGTAATTATACCGATTACATATCACATATATGTAACTATCACATTATACTATCAACTAATTGAATGTTTGCATAAATCATTGGGTTGTTAACTCATTAACAAGTATGCAACATTATACATAGCACCCAACTGCACCTCTCTTTACATCGACCTTGGCTGTGGCACAACAAATCGATGCTCCAAGCTTAAGGCTGACCCATTAATCAAGAAATAGTTTTAATATGGTTAGAGTTCATTCAACCGTATAGTCAGGCTTGGATGTGTCCAACAACCAAAACTAAGGATTGACCTCTGACTCCAACTATATTAATCATAAACTAATTCCATGGTTTGAACATGTTGAGGTTCGAGCCGGGCATGGATGTGTCCATCAACCCAAACGAGAAACAAAACTCCGGTTCTAACCATATTAATGGAAGGTGTTAGCCTTAATATTTTGTAAGGGATTTTGGGTCTCATCCTTTCTTTTCTAAGCACATTCATGACATATAATTATGTCATGCAATAACGATTTCCTTAATAAAGTATATATGTGACTTAATTTATCAAGTCTCATTAATTGAATTAGGAACCGGATTTCCTAATTCTAATTTCATACTTTATTTAAGGAATTGTTTTGGGAAACAATTTCCTAAATTGTCATAATCAATTTCGGAAATAATATGTTTAAGACTTTGATTTCTCTAAATCAAATCTTATTAAATTAAGAGACAGATTCTCTTAATTCATCCACATATTATTTTCATGAAAATCTTATTTAAGAAAACTCTATAGGAAACCATTTTCCTAATTAATTTTGGAGACAACAATATGTAAGAGCATCACCTCTTAAATCAAATAAGGAAATTATCGTTTGAGAATCACCTCAAAATTTTCAAGATTTGATTACATATTTGATTTATGGATTTATTAATTACAACAAAATATTTTCTTTGGGTGGCTCCCCGAGGCTCAGATACCCAAAAAAAGAATTTCTTGTAAATCTAATTTGGTCCGCTCCCCGAGGCGTAACCAAATTAAACATGACAATTTTATTCAAAATTAGGAAATTAAATTACAACAACTAACTTTAAATTGGATGGCTCCCCGAGGCTCAATCCAAAATAAAGAATTTTGTTGATAATTTAAAACCAATACGAATTTAATTGTCAATTAATGATCCATAAATTTGTCTAGACTTTCTTTGAAAGAAAGTGCCCAAAATTGTGAGGTTTCATAATAGGTTTTCAGAATAATTGTAAGTTTCTGGTACAAAGAAAACTTACATATTTCCAAAATTGGAAAATTTCCAAAATAGGAAATTTCCAAAATTGGAAAGTTTTCAAAATGGGAAGTTTTCACAATTATCATAAAATTTCAGAAACTAGGATATTTCAAAAGTTTGTGAAATTTCATGAGGATTTCCAAACTTTGAAATTCCTAAATCTAAAATTTATCATAATTGGAAAGTTTCCATAATTGGAAAATTTTCCAAAATTGAGATCATGATAAAGTTTTCCGCAAAACAATTATATGATTATGTCGAACACTAACCGGCTCTGATACCACTGTTGGGACCGGGTGCATGTTGACATGGATACGGGTTCGTAATTTTAAAATTTAACTACGTGCAGCGGAAGGTTTAGCATAAATAATTTCTCAAATTATTTTAACCACGTATCTAGCATGCAACCTTATGTTGTGGAGACATGATCATACATTTAAAATTTTACAGAAAGTAAACTAATTTACTTAATACCTCGCGTAACTCGTAGAAAGGGACGAGATCCAACTGTAGCGTCCCTTGGAAGCTCCGCCACTATTCGCGTCCACACTGAGTTTTCTTCGGGATGACTTCACAAAGCCATGAGTTTCGTGCCAACAAGAACTACTAGATTCTCCAAAGGCACGACAAGAACATCAAGAGAGAGATGAGAAACTAACCACCAAACTAATCAAGATTCCGGGAGGAAGAAAGGAGTCGCGCCCGCTTATTCTTCTTCTTCGACTGCTTCTTGGTGGAGGAAGCTCACGGCAACCAAAGGGAGCCCCTCTAGGGCCGGCGCCACTAGAAGAGGGAGAGGGAGAGAAGGAGAGGGAGAGAGGCTAGGCAAGAATCCTTGATCTCTTGAATTGATTTCCAAGCCTTGCCTTGGTACCTTTATATAGTAGCCTCTTAATCGCCAAGTCCCCTTTTAACGGAATACATTTTCATAAGAAATTTATCTTATAAATTTTTCTATGAATTATTCCGTTATGCCAAGTTTTTATTATAACTTTATTTATAATAAAAACAACCATGTCTCCCCTTTTATTATGGAAAGAAATTTCTTTATATAAATTTCTTTATCATGGTAAATCAATCCATTATTGATTTTATAAAATAAAATAAACCAATCCAAGGTTTATTTTAATTTCCATGAAAATAAATCTCTTTATATAAATTTCTTTATATAAATTTCTTTATTCATAATTTCATAAAACAAACCGCGCGGGGTTTATTTTATAATTTGAACCAAAAATTCGGTTCTTCTCCTTTTAATTTGGCCGGCCAAACAAAGAGGGTGGGGACCCTCTTTGGCCGACCAAACCCAAGTCACGACCTCACGAATTAAACTCATTTAATTCATTCAATAAATCTTCAAAAGACTTAGCCATTTTATGCTTCTGATGCGTCTCTGAAAAATTCAGATTCGACTTATCTCTCTTGATCGGAAAATCCAATTTTCAACTCGTTTTAAATCCCTCGGATTACTCGTAGTGCGTGTAACTAAATAGGCTTTCGATTTATGTTGGCCGTCTATAATTAACCAATTATAGAACGATCATGAGTGGCACCTAGTAGTACATCATGATCCCCAATTAATCGAAAGATCAACGGTTGACCTCAGAAATAATTCTGAAACCCTTCAGCAGCTATAATGAGTCGTGCCTCATTCCCTTCACCATCTTATACCCACTTGGTTCAGGACACGGTCTATTTGTGTCAGTCCCCACTAGGCTGACTACGTCACACCTAGCCCAAGTAATGTCTTTCTCGTCCAATGGATTCTAGTTACTCTCATGTTTCTGAGAGATTCATACTCTGAACATGTGATGCTCTGGCCAGAGGCTTCGAATAACAATCCGACGATAGGCCTTGGGTATACATCTCCTCGCAAGGAGTGGTGAATCCTTTGTAGGCTGTTCAAACATCTTCGGGCACTTCGGCTTATACCCAACCATCCTGGGTCCACACCTCCTTAGAGATGCTTGCTTAAGATGTCAAAGTATAAGTCTCCATGACCAAGATGACTTGAACACCGCAAGTCTAAGGAACATCGTACTTAAGCTGCAGTAAGAACTTCATTGACATATCTATATGTAGATTACCATATGAAGTCTTACAGCTAGTCACTCCAATGAACTAGTTCCCTTAACTAGTATTCATGTTTATCTCCGGACATCCCAATGTCACCAGCCAGTGAGAATCAGCTAATTAGAGAATAACCCATGCTAGTCTCCACAGAATTGATGGTGTCCGTATTTATCAATTCATTGACTAGGGACAATTTCAATACTTCGCAATTGCACATGTAGAGATAATCACTAGTTGTGAATTCATCACAAATTCTCTCATGCTGTGAATTGTATTGCGGACATTCAGTAAATGAGTTTAAGATCTCAATCAAATACATGAACATGTATACTCAAATAGTGAATATTCATTTATTAAAGTAAATGATTACAATCATAAGGCGATTGCCTTAGGACACTTCTCTCATATTACTAACAGAAGCTGGGTGGCAAGATGTGACGAGTCTAAGTGATTCCCCTTTCAGAGCTCCCGGGGCAGCACTATCGGAAAGAGGATCCTCTGGCCCCCCCCCCCCCCCCCCCCCCCGCGGTAACACACCCTGGAGATCAGATCAGAAAACACCTCCCGGGATCACCCTGGGATGACGGGTCCCGAGACCACCTTGGGGATGCAGAGCGCCTGGGACCTCTCGGGCCACAAGACCCCAAGATCACCTCGGGGAAGTGGAGCACAAGCATCATTCGACCTCAAGTAACGGTCCCCTTTTTTCTCGGATCTACGGATAAACATCCCTGCTATCGCGGAGCTATCATGACCCTTAAATGTCGCAACGGGTCGAACTTAATGACGGCGTGGACCATTTCAAAGACTATCCAATAACCGACGAAGGGGGGGACGTGGTGAAGGTCGTGGAGACTCATGGATGGCCGCTGCAGGTATAAAAGGTACTTCAACCCCCTCTGGTAAGGGGGTTATGCATTCTTGACTACATACCTACTTCCTTCGTTTTCTCCATCGAGGCACTGACTTGAGCATCGGAGTGGGATCCGCCAAACAACCTCCGGCGTGTTCCCCTAATGCTCGTGTTAATCTCGCAGGGTGTGACTTCTTCTTCAATCATCAGCGTCCGCGTGGGCAGAACCCTGGTGACTGACCGTCGACGTTGATTCCTTCCGGAACAAGTTTGGCGCCGTCTATGGGAATCCAATAAAGAACCCGAAGGAGCACCGATGGCAGAGCCAGCGGGACAACCCATTGTCTTGACGAAAGAGGAACTGGACCTGTTGGTGGCCAACGCCATCAAGGGGGCACTCGAACAGCACCAAATCGAGCATGTTGCCTTGCAACGAGGTACTTCTGGATGCGAGGAGATCCCCAAGGACTCCCTCTCACACCCCCAACCGCGAAGATCCATCACACCTCCGCGGTGACGCGCCGAAGCAACCCCGGACCACCGACGAGACTCCCTCGAGACATTGAGAAGGCCAACTCGGTAGCCTCCAGCGCACAGAAGCACGAAGAGGGACAAGAGAAAAGGGAGGAACCTAAGGCCTCCGATCAGGTTCTCTCTACTCCCTTCTCGACTGAGATTGTGGAAGACCCCATGCCGAAGCAGTTTCGCGGGCCTGAGATCGCTGATTATGACGGGAAGATAGATCCGGAGGATCATGTCTTTAAGTTTGAAAATGCGGCACTCCTACACCAGTATACTGACGGTGTAAAGTGCCGAGTGTTTTTGAACACCCTGTCCGAAGCAGCCCAACGATGGTTCCAGAGACTGCCACCTGGTTCTGTCAACTCCTTCGCAGAGTTTAGAACCACCTTCCTCCACCACTTCGCCAGTAGTCGTCGCTATCAGAAGACAGCACTCAATTTATTCACCCTCAAGCAGAAGCCGAAAGAGTCGCTCAAGGAGTACATCCAGCGGTTCAACAGGGTGGCACAAGACGTGCCCAGTGCGACGTCGGAAATCCCCATCGGTGCCTGCACACAAGGGGTCGCGGAAGGAGATTTTTTTCGATCCCTGGTGAAGAAGCCTCCCATCAGCTTCGATGCTCTGCTGGGGCATTCTGTCAAGCACGTTAACGTGGAGGAGGTGCAATACCCCCGTCGCAAGGAACTGTTGGTGCAGGTAGCACCTAAGTCAAACCTAGGTTTTGATAATGGCAAAGGGTTCAAGAGTTAAGATGTTATTGTTATCTAATGTGTTTACTAAGTGTGCAGGAAAGAAGCCCTAGGCACACTAGGCAAGAAGTCTTGGCAAAGGTCTGGGCAAAGAAGACCTGGTCAAGGGGTTGGGCACCGAAGACCTGCTCGGAAGGTGGGCACTAAGTCCTGGTCGAGGACTGGGCATGAAGTCCTGACAAGAGGCTGGGCACCGAAGACCTGCTCGGAAGGTGGGCACTAAGTCCTGGTCGAGGACTGGGCACGAAGATCTGGTCAAGTTGATCGGGCAAAAGTCCAACCGGAGGAGTCGGTTGGCAAAAGGTAAATTCTCCTGAGAGGAGTAGGTGAGGACACGTTCCCCGTCGAGGGAACAGTAGGCGTCGATTCGACCTAGGGTTCCATTTGGGAGACCCGAAGTCAGAACCAAGACAGCTACAGCTGTAAAAATGGACTAATATTCTTGCCTTGTTTGTTGTGGAACTAACCTTGGATGCAGGGACCGAAGGAGTGTGTTTCTGCAACTCAGAACACCCCAAAGGGAGGTCCCGGGCGCCCAAGGTCAAAGCCAAACAAGCAGTAAGCAAGAATCGCTTCGAAACAACACTGGGCTAGGCGCCCGGGAGGTCCCGGGCGCCCAAGGTCAAAGCCAAAGATGAGTCGAAGCAAAATCAGCCACGAAGCCAGCGGACCCAGTCAAGCTGGGCGCCCGAGAGGTCCCAGGCGCCCCAGTCAGCTCCAGAGCCGATTCGAAGGGGATAAGCACTGACCAAGCTTCAGATAGAGGTTCTCGGATCCGAAGGCACGTGTCAGGCGCCCCCAGGAGCACTATAAAAGGGGCTCAACTCCAAGGCTTCAGAACAACAATTTTCCAATGCCTAAGCTTTTCGTTCAAGCGCGCTGCTCCGACAAACTCCGTTCTCGACATTCTAGCGCCGACGACGACCCTCTGCTCAGAAGTACGATCCACACCGGGCGTCGATAATGAAAAGTGTACTTGTTTATTTACTGCACTACTATTGTACTAAATTCTGTAAATCTTTGCGCTACTATAGAATTGCCCGCAGTAAATGGTCAAGGACCGTGGGCCTTGGAGTAGGAGCCGACCGCGACTCCGAACCAAGTAAAAAAATACTTGTGTTCCTCGTGTTTGTTTTTAATTCCGCTGCGTATTTTCTCTTAAATCTTATTCGAAAAAGTTTTCACGATATTCACCCCCCCCCTCTATTGTGTATCTCGATCCAACACTGCGGATGCCCAAGGTACGTAGGCTTGGCATGGGTGCTACAAACGCCCAACCAATAATGAAAACCCTAATACCTCGCGGTGCTGCGGATGCCCGAGGTACTTAGGCTTGGTCTGGGTGCTACAGACGCCCAACCAAGAATCAAAACCCTAATACCTCGCGGTGTTGCGAATGCTCGAGGAACTTAGGCTTGGTCTGGGTGCTACAGACGCCCAACCAAGAATCAAAACCCTAATACCTCGCGGTGTTGCGGATGCTCGAGGTACTTAGGCTTACAGACGCCCAACCAAGAATAAAAACCTTAATACCTTCCGGTGTTGTAAATGCCCGAGGTACTTAGGCTTGGTCTGGGTACTATGGACGCCCAACCAAGAATAAAAACTCTAATACCTCGCGGTGCTGCGGATGCCCGAGGTACTTAGGCTTGGTCTGGGTGCTACAGACGCCCAACAAAGAATAAAAACCCTAATACCTCACGGTGCTGCAGATGCCCTAGGTACTTAGGCTTGGTCTGGGTGTTACAGACGCCCAACTAAGAATAAAAACCCTAATACCTCGCGGTGCTACGGATGCCCAAGGTACTTAGGCTTGGTCTGGGTGTTATGGATGCCCAACCAAGAATAAAAACCCTAATATCTCGCGGTGCTGCGGATGCCCAAGATACTTAGGCTTGGTCTGGGTGTTATGGACTCCCAACCAAGAATAAAAACCCTAATACCTCGCGGTGCCACGGATACCCGAGGTACTTAGGCTTGGTCTGGGTGCTATGGACGCCCAACCAAGAATAAAAATCCTAATACCTGGCGGTGCCGCGGATGCCCGAGGTACTTAGGCTTGGTATGGGTGTTATGAACGCCCAACCAAGAATAAAAACCTTAATACCTCGCGGTGCTGCGGATGCCCGAGGTACTTAGGCTTGGTCTGGGTACTATGGACGCCCAACCAAGAATAAAAACCCTAATACCTCACGGTGCTGCAGATCCCGAGGTACTTAGGCTTGGTCTGGGTGCTATGGACTCCCAACCAAGAATAAAAACCCTATTACCTCGCGGTGTTACGAATGCCCGAGGTACTTAGGCTTGGTCTGGGTGCTACAGACGCCCAACCAAGAATAAAAACCCTAATATTGTTGGATCGAGAAGAACGATAGAGGGGGGGTGAATATCGTAAAATATTCAAATTTGTAAAAGAGAATGAGCAGCGGAAATAAATAAAGTAAAACACACGCGAACACCAAGATTTTACTTGGTTCGGAGTCGCGGTCGGCTCCTACTCCAAGGCCCACGGTCGTTGACAATTTACTGCGGGCAATTCTATATGTGCGCAAAAATAGTTTACAAAATGTATTACAAGAATAGTACAGTAAACTTAAAAGCAGCTCTTCGTTACCGACGTCCGGCGTAGATTGTATTTTCGGAGCAGAGGGACGTCGTCGGTGCTTGTATCTCGAGTCGAGAGGTTTCCGGAGCATAGCGCGGGAGTAGAAGAGCATGAATGCATTGGAAGAATTGATTGTTCGAAGCCTTGGGGTCGAGGGGCTTTTTATAGCTTCCCGAGGCGCCCTAAACGTTGGGGGCGCCCCCCCCCCACGTGTCACCCGATCCGAGCAACTATCGGTCAGACCTTATCCCACTCGAATAGGGCTGAGGGTTGACTGTGGGAGGCGCCCAGGACGCTGGGGGCGCCCTGGTTGACCCTTTCAGCGGGCTTCTCGGCTGGATGAAGTTTCTCCTCTTCGTTGGCTTGAACCCGGGGTGCCCTGGGCACTGGGGGCGCCCGGGAGCACGGGGGCGCCCCGCCCAGCAAGCTTCTGAAGTGAACTTTTGCTCATCTTGTTTTGCCTTGACCTTGGGGGCGCCCGGGACACTGGGGGCGCCCTGCTCAGCTGCTGTCTCTCTCCTTTGAGGCGTTCTGAGCTGCAGACACTCATTCCTTCGGTTCTGCATTCAGGGTTAGTCCAAAACAACATAGAGCAATCAATTATTAGTTTTATACAGCCTTAGCTGTCTTGGTTCTGACTTTGGGTCTCCAAAATGGAGCCCTAGGTCGAACCGACGCCTACTGTTCCCTCGACGGGGAACGCGTCCTCACCTACTCCTCTCAGGAGAATTTACCTGTTGCCAACCGGCTCCTCCGGTTGGGCTTTTGCCTAGCGGTCCTTTGCCAAGTCTTGGATACCAAGCTGTCCTTCACCCGGTGTCTAGCAGTCCTTCGCCAGGTCTTCGGATCCTGACAGTCCTTCGCCAGGTGCCTAGCAGTCCTTCTCTAGGTCTTGGTTCCCAGGCTGTCCTTTGCCTGGTGCCTAGCAGTCCTTCGCTAGGTCTTCGTATCCTAGCAGCCCTTCGCTAGGTGCCCAGCTGCTCTTCGCCAGGACTTAGGGTTTCAGTGCCTAGCATTCCTTCGCTAGGTGCCTAGCATTCCTTCGCTAGGACTTCAATCTGCACACTCAAGAAACATGTTAGATAATACATAAGACTTAACTTTTGAACCCTTTTCCATTTATCAAAACACAGGTTTGACTTGGGTGCCGTCTGCACCAACAATCTCCCCCTTTTTGATTTATGGCAACCCGATTCAAAGTGTTAAGTTAATCAGAGTAGATGATAAACTATTTTAGTTCCCTCCCCCTGGAAGGAATCTCCCCTAGGTTTTTCAACGTTTCGTGGGGTTTGAAAAATTTCTAAGTCAACATGATGGAATTAATTTTTTTCAAAACTTAGAAGATTTTTCAAAAATAGATTTTCCAAAAGAAATTTTATACTTAGAAATTTTTAGAAGAACAACTTAGTGGAAAAAGTTTCTAAGACATCTCTTTTGAGTTTTTGAAAGTACTTTAATAGTTTTCAATCTCTTTTAGTATTTCGAAACTTTTCTAGGGAAGTTTAGAAATAAGTACTTAGTGATGGCTTAAGTTTAAGTACTTAGAAAATGCTTTTGAAAACAATTTGGACTAAGTACTTTTGAAAGAGTAAAATAGAGTAAGTACTTTTTTTTGAACAAACTTAGAGTAAGTAATTTTTTGAAAAAACTAGAGTAAGTACTTTGAAAAATAGAGTAAGTACTTTTTTGAACAAGCTTAGCTTAGAGTAAGTAATTTTTGAAAAAACTAGAGTACGTACTTTGAAAAATAGAGTAAGTACTTTTTTGAACAAGCTTAGAGTAAGTAATTTTTTGAAAAAACTAGAGTAAGTACTTTGAAAAATAGAGTAAGTATATTTTTTTTTGAAGAATTTTTAAATTTTAAGGCTAAAAAATTTAAAAATTCTCTCCTTTCCTATCTCTCCCCCTTTGCCATATATCAAAAAAAACAACCAATATAGCAAAATAACAGATAACTTGCATAATAATATAACAGAATGATGTGCTATACTGAACCAATGCAAGATAAACTGAATCAAACCAATTTAAATTTTCTCTGTAGGGACCTATCTAACCCAATTAGCTACTTACTAATTGTTATAAACAGTAGTTTTCGCTAGGGTTAGTCGAGTTAAGTGTTCTGTTCAAGTTAGATTGTCTAAGCTTGACACTTAACTTGATTACTGTTAAGTTGTATTTAGTGCCCCAATTACTGCAGATGCACTGACTTAAAGCATCTTGAATTAAGGCAAAAACCTAAGCATCTCAACCCATTCTAGGTTATCAATCAACAGTACCCTAAGGTGCTTGTGAGATGCTGGCTTCTAAATCTATAGGTGCATGCAGTTCTAGGGTTAGGGCCTAGGCTAGGTCCATTTACGAAAAAGCCCTAGTTTTGAAGGGGGTGGTTTTTGAAAAGAAAACTAAGTTGAAAACTAAAAAAAACTGTTTAAGAAACTGATTTTGAAATTCAGTAAAGCAGTTTTAAACTAATTTTAAAAGTTGATTTTTCAAATTAAAAGAAGCCAAAAATAGAGTAAACCTATTCTACCAAACATAATCCTAACTGCCTTCTTAGTGAACTGAACTCAGACTCAGGTAGGGGTTTTGTGAATATGTCAGCTAAGTTAGATTTAGAGTCTATATGCTTAAAGACTATTTCACCCCTGGCTACATGATCTCTTACAAAGTGGTGTTTAACTTCTATGTATTTAGTTCTAGAGTGTTGGATTGGGTTTTTAGTTAGGTTGATTGAGCTAATATTGTCAATGTAGACCTGGTTTGTTTACCTTGATTACATGATTCACATATTAAGTTTTCATGATTTTTAATTTTAGGAATACCTTTAATTAAGCCAAGTTGGGTGATTTTTGAAATTATTCTCAAATTTGTGTGGCCTAATCTCCTATGCCAGAGGTTTGATTGTTCTAATTGAGTTAACATACATTTAGGTACTAGGGGTAGGTTTATAGTGTAAATATTATTTTTCCTAGTGCCCTTAAGCATGATCTCTGAGTCTTGCAGGTTTTTAATCAGACAGTTAGAATTGTTGAAGGTAACTACATAACCAGAATAACACAACTGACTTATGCTAAGCAAGTTAAAATTGAAGTTTTCAACCAAAAGCACTTTCTTAATAACAAAGTCATATTTAAGTTCAATATTACCTGACCCCAATTACCTTGAGCGTAGCATTGTTGCCAAATGCCACTGAGCCTAGGTTCTTGAACTTGAGTTTGGTGAATTTCAATTTATCTCCAGTCATGTGTCTGGAGCAACCACTATCCAACATCCATTGGTCCAAATCTTTATGTTCCTACACATAAAGAGTTTTGTTGATTTGGATCCAATTAGAATCAGGATTAGCCTAAATTGATTTTCACAGCCTAGTCTGTCTCACCCAAATCTAGGGTTATCAATCACGTTAGCCTTACGGGTTTTGTGAGACAGGTTTTGGTAGTTAGAATTAGTTTGAAAAATTGTGATTTATTTTTAAAAAAACTTAATTTAATTTTGAAAAACAGTTGATTTTGAGTTTGTTATTTTAAAAAAAATGTTTGAATCTACAATTAACTGAAAATTTATGTTAGATTCGAATTTGACAAAGAATAGTTTGAATTTGAATTTCAAAAATTGGCTTCCAGGTCTTGGCGAGGCACTAGGCCTTCTTTGGCCGTAGCCTTATTGGATCATCAACCCTTTCCTTGACAAAGCCTTTTAATGAAATTTTATTTTCAAAACTATTTCTTGAAAAATTCTGGTCTAACTAGCTTGGGTCTTGGATCGGTAGCTTCGGCTAGTTTCACCAATCTAAAGAGACCAAGTAGGGAATACTTGACCTTATTAGAATTGGCTTCCCTAACGTACTATCATCTCACCTCCACCCAATACTATGTTGTTCAAATTTCAGTTAAGTTGGTTCAGTCCTTAAACTAATCAGTCCTAAGTCTAAGCATGGTAAATTGCAGAAATTAAATAAACAAGCAATCATGCAATTTGCAAACAAAGATTAAATTTTATCTAACAATAAATATTGTTTTTAATTTGGCTCCCCCTGGACTAAAGCCACGATAATGGTTAGGCAAGATATGAATCTTGTCCTTGGGGATCCAATACTGATTTGATCCAGTTTGTTTGTTCAGGCACAGTTTGGGTACCCATGCCTGAACTTTAGGTCTGGACTGGTTCAGTACAGCATAGTAGGATCTTTGTCTAGATTTGGTTCTATAGCCTAGTCCGGATCGATTTAGAACCGACTTCTGTTTTCCAAGAATCATGTCAAGACCCTTGGAACCAGAAGTGAATCGTTCTAACGCAACTCTAAGATCCTTAACTTGAGTTTTCAAGGAGGAATTTTCTGTTTCAAGTTTTTCAACTTGAGCAGAGGTTCCTTCTTGAACCTTCTCAGTTAAAGGTCTAGAGTTAGCTCTCTCTTTCAAGAGTTTTACTTCCTGTCGGAGAGATTCGACTCGGAGTTTAGCTTTTGCCAAATCTCGAGAAAGATACGAAATTAACTCATTTAATTGAATTCTTGTAAAACCACTTACAGTTATTTCGCCGTCCTCGAGAATGTGAGTTTGCTGTCATCCGGCTCCGATTCTGATTCTGTCTCTATTTCTTCTGAAGCGGTTAGTGCGAGCAGGTTCGACTGTGGGACCTCTTCTTCTTCGGAGGAGGAGGACTCGTCCCACGTTGCCTAAAGTGCCTTCTTCTTTCTTGTCTTCTTTGTTTCCTTCAGGTTGGGGCATTCAGTCTTGTAGTGGCCCTTCTTCTTGCACTCGTAGCAGGTTACGTTGG
Organism: Boesenbergia rotunda; assembly: GCA_024364735.1. Lineage (NCBI taxonomy): Eukaryota > Viridiplantae > Streptophyta > Magnoliopsida > Zingiberales > Zingiberaceae > Boesenbergia > Boesenbergia rotunda. Next base: position 1,932,430 of record JAGFNQ010003310.1, read on the forward strand.
GTTTGTTCTTTTCATTTGAGGGTTCAGTTGGTTCTTCCTTTCTTCGGCTGACTTTTCTTCTGTTAGTCTGGTTCTTTAGTTCTTTGTAGTAGTCTCGGGCTAGCCGAACCAACTTAGGCCGATTTCCCTCGCTATCTTCTGAGTCTGAATCTGAGTCAGACTCGGGTGCAGGTTGAGGCTTCTTTTTGGTTGTCCTTCCAGTTTTACCTGCAACAAAGGCAATACCTTTCTCGGCCAAATTGCAGTTAGTCTGTTCATGTAATTCAAGTTCAGAAAAAAGTTCATCTAACTTAATTTTGGAAAGGCCCCTAGAAACTTTGTAAGCATCTACCATAGATGCCCACAAGGTGTTTCTTGGGAAGGCGTTAAGAGCATACCTTATTAGGTCACGGTTTTCTACCTTGTGACCAATGGTGTGTAGACCGTTCATCAGCTCCTGAATTCTGGCGTGGAGCTGAGCTGCTGATTCGCCTTCGTTCATCTTGATGGTGTATAGCTTATTTAGCAGCAGGTCCCTTTTGCTGATTCGGGTATCGGAGGTTCCCTCATGTAGTTCGATCAGCTTGCCCCACAGCTCCTTGGCACTGTTGAATGGACCCACCCGGTTCAGCTCCTCTTTTGTTAGACCACATTGGAGGGTCTGGGTTGCTTTCGCATCAGCTTCAATTCTTCTTTTCAGAGCGGTATCCCACTCAGTGTACGGCTGTGGTACTCCTTCAGCGTTCTTTAGAATCTCCAGTCCAGACTGGATGATTATCCACATGTCCACCTGAGTTTTCAGGTGGACCTCCATTCGACTTTTCCAGTAGGAAAAGTCTTCTCCACTGAAAAGTGGAGGCCTGGCTGTGCTGAATCCTTCTTCCATGACCATTAAGGATTTTATCTGAAAAAGAGATAAGAGAAAGAAAAACTTTGTCCCAAGACTTGGTCTTGGATTAGTAGTGCGGGATAAAGAAAATTAAATATCGAGGGGTGTTGCACCGGTCTCGATTAACGATAAGAATTAGAAAAAAAAATAAGAAATAATTTTATGAAAATCCGAAAAATTCTCAAACTGGTGGTTGCACCAAATTTTAGCTTCCCCACTCTGATACCACTTGTTGGATCGAGAAGAATGATAGAGGGGGGTGAATATCGTAAAACGTTCGGATTTGTAAAAGAGAATGAGCAGCGGAAATAAATAAAGTAAAACACACGCAAACACCAAGATTTTACTTGGTTCGGAGTCGCGGTCGGCTCCTATTCCAAGGCCCACGGTCGTTGACCGTTTACTGCGGGCAATTCTATATGTGCGCAAAAATAGTTTACAAAATGTATTACAAGAATAGTACAGTAAACTTAAAAGTAGCTCTTCGTTATCGACGTCCGGCGTAGATTGTATTTTTGGAGCAGAGGGACGTCGTCGGCGCTTGTATCTCGAGTCGGGAGGTTTCCGGAGCAGAGCGCGGGAGTAGAAGAGTGTGAATGCGTTGGAAGAATTGATTGTTCGAAGCCTTGGGGTCGAGGGGCTTTTTATAGCCTCCCGGGGCGCCCTGAACGTTGGGGGCGCCCCCCACATGTCACCCGATCCGAGCAACTCTCGGTCAAACCTTATCCCACTCGAATAGGGCTGAGGGTTGACTGTGGGGGCGCCCGGGACGCTGGGGGCGCCCTGGTTGACCCTTTCAGCGGGCTTCTCGGCTGGATGAAGTTTCTCCTCTTCGTTGGCTTGAACCCGGGGCGCCCTGGGCACTGGGGGCGCCCCGCCCAACAAGCTTCTGAAGTGAACTTTTGCTCATCTTGTTTTGCCTTGACCTTGGGGGCGCCCGGGACACTGGGGGCGCCCTGCTCAGCTGCTGCCTCTCTCCTTTGAGGCGTTCTGAGCTGCAGACACTCATTCCTTCGGCCCTGCATTCAGGGTTAGTCCAAAACAACATAGAGCAATCAATTATTAGTTTTATACAGCCTTAGCTGTCTTGGTTCTGACTTTGGGTCTCCAAAATGGAGACCTAGGTCGAACCGACTCCTACTGTTCCCTCGACGGGGAATGCGTCCTCACCTACTCCTCTCAGGAGAATTTACCTGTTGTCAACCGGCTCCTTCCGGTTGAACTTTTGCCTAGCGGTCCTTTGCCAGGTCTTGGATACCAAGCTGTCCTTTGCCCGGTGCCTAGCAGTCCTTCGCCAGGTCTTCGGATCCTGACAGTCCTTCGCCAGGTGCCTAGCAGTCCTTCTCTAGGTCTTGGTTCCCAGGCTGTCCTTTGCCTGGTGCCTAGCAGTCCTTCGCTAGGTCTTCGTATCCTAGCAGCCCTTCTCTAGGTGCCCAGCTGCTCTTCGCCAGGACTTAGGGTTTCAGTTCCTAGCATTCCTTCACTAGGTGCCTAGCATTCCTTCGCTAGGACTTCAATCTGCACACTCAAGCAACATGTTAGATAACACATAAGACTTAACTTTTGAACCCTTTGCCATTTATCAAAACACAGGTTTGACTTGGGTGCCGTCTGCACCAACAAATACCTCGTGGTGTCGCGGATGCCCGAGGTGCTTATGCTTGGTCTGGGTGCTATGGACGCCCAACGAAGAATAAAAACCCTAATACCACGCGATGCTATGGATGCCCGAGTTACTTAGGCTTGGTCTGGGTGCTACGAATGTCCGACCAAGAATCAAAAACTCTAATACCTCACAGTGCTGCGGATGCCCGGGGTACTTAGGCTTGGCCTGGGTGTTATTGACGCCCGACCAAGTAGCCTAGACCCTGACACCTCGCTGTGCTGCGGGTGCCCGGGATACTTAGGCGTTGTGGAAGTAAGGTTAACACAATCTACCAAACAAAAAGGGAGCAACCGCGACATCGGAATATTAATACAAGCATTTGCACATCAAAGATAACGAATATTTTTCTTCATTCATATAAGAAATATATTGATGCTTGCATCTCAGAGGAATACCAAGATACAACCAGTAGATCCGGTAAAGGAGATTACCCTCCTACTTGGGCTTTTCTCCATCACTTCGCCATTTCCGCAGAGTCTCTTGGCTCGAAATCGTCTTCCAATAGCAGGTGCGTGGAGATCCATGTTCGTTATGGTTGAAATCCTTGAATCTTCGGTCACAGTGGAAACCTCTCAGTCCTCCATCCTCGTAGTCATTAACAGGTGGGAACAACTGAGGGAACCCATGGACGCAACAATTCCGTTCGAAGACCCCGACTACCTCTTACCGAAAAGATGCATCTAACAACAAGGATGACTACCAAATTCAAAAGGAAGAGGAGGGGGAACAGCAGCTACAACTCCTGGTGACTGCTCTGCGCCATACCCGACAAACACCATCCGATGCCCAAAACTCGGGGAAATGAGCAGTTCGGAAGGGGATGGCATTTGAGGCGGACAGGGGACAAACTGCCAGGAGACATTGGCCGCCTAAGGAGGGGCAGAATATGAACCAGCAAGAGATGTCATCTCCGCCATGCTCCCCGGCGGAACACATGATATCCCTTCTGGACTCCTCAGCCAAACCCGGGGTCCCATCTCAACTAGGATATCCAGCAAGACCTTGGACATCATCTCCGCTATGCTCCCTGGCGAACAGTGTGAAACAGGTGGTTCCACCTCCGCTGGGCCCTTCGACGAGCAACACTACTATATCTCCGCTATCCTCCCCGGCGGTGCCGACAACCCCTACCGTAGAAAGGGGCGGGGGAGAGTGCACTAGCATATCGCCAATTCCGCAAGGAGTCTATCAAGAGAAAGAAGGCGAAATGGATGGGGAAGGACAGTTCACCCTTCTCCCCTCTTTTATAGTGACCACCGCCTCTCTTCGCATTTAATGCGGGCACGGCGCAGGAGCAGTGATGAACGCCAATCCTGAAGTGTCGCGTGTATTGGTATGCCTCCGCCGTGCCTTGGAACTCGTAACCCCTTATGGGTCAATTCAATGGATTATTTGGGATTCGAAGACAATGATTCGGAGGCTGCCAACACTCTCTAGAGAGAAGGATCGATAGGGGCCCACACGGGAATAATTGCGGACCTAGTACTTGGGCTTGGGGGTAGCTTGGGGAGATCCGTACCCAGGCTCAAACCCGAAATATCTCGATCTTTCTACTCTCTGAGCCTGCCATGCAAAGACAAATGACACAGGAAGCCAAACGCAAAAGCATGTGCGAGACCGTAAGGTAAAGAAATGTTATCATTTTAATCAAAATGGATACAGTGGGGCAAGCTCCCGGGTAAACACATAATCCTACAACTCTTGGTCTTCGAGAGGGAGCTCCTCCCAAACTCGGCCGACACTCATAAAACTCAGATCGGCATCTAGAGGCAGAAGTTGAGCCTTCTTCAACTGGTCAATGGCCTCGTGAAAGTCTTGCTTCAGGCGCTTCATTACCTGGCCAGCAAGGATATCGCCGAATTCATCCAATTCCAAGAACTTGGCCATGAAGTCAACCTCAGCCTCTCTAGTGCTAGAAGTCTCAATAGCCTCCTTGCTGCACTTCAGCTATTCTATCTCGGCAAACATTCTATCTTGCTCTGCCAGGGCCTCCCTGAGCCTATCTGACACGGCCCATACCTCTGATCGAGCCTAGGCTAGGTCATCCTCGAACACAGACAAGTGATCAGTCACCATCATGAGGTCGGACTCCTTTTAGCCGAGCTGCTATGCTTGGTTCTGAACGTGTGCATTCAACCTCTCGGTCGAGACCTCCATAAGCCGGATATCGCCCAACAGCTTCTTCTCTTTCATTTGAAGCTGATCTCGCTCTTGCGTCACCCCGAGCAGGTCATTAGTAACAACCACCGCCTTCTCAGACGCCAAACATTCCCGGTGCTGAGAACTTTATAGGGCGGACTCCTTGGCCAGCAGGGTATCCAGCAGATGCTCCACCTTCGCCCGTAGAGCCCGACTGACCTCCGCTTGCATAAGCCTCGCCCGGTGTTCGTGGTCAGCTGTGGCCTCTGCTCTCAGGGCCCGACGGGTTAAGGCTTCAATCTGGGGCCAGGCGTACAAGCCACGGCTAGCGGTCAGGCAGTCTTCATCCGCCTATCATTGCACCAAGGAATTATAGAACATACAAAAAAGCACCCTACGTACCAGGAACACTCACCTTCAAAAGGGACTCGCGTAGAGTGGTGAGAGGCCCCGCAGATACTCATATGGCTGCTCCCCCTTAGGACCTTGAGGTGTCAGCCCAGCTCTCAGAAGGCAACAAGTCCCTGCGCGGAGGAATTAGCTGGATAACAGGGGCTCCGGGGGGCAGTGTAGAGGGGCCGGAATCACCCTCCTCAGAGCTAGAAGTCCCCTCGGACCAAGGTCCCTCGGCAGAAACCTCTCTCAACTACACTGGGGGGAAAGATTGCATCGAAGCCTCCAATGCTGCGTCTAGCTTCTTTTGAAGGTGGTCAAGTTGCATCCGGTATTGGGTGGGCAATACTTTCTTATCTTTAAGAGCCTCGGTAGGATCAATTGAAGGAGAGTTGGGGGCCTAGATACCTGTCTCCAAAATAGTGGCCGGTATAATGGGGGAAGATGGGGGAATGGATCCCCCACCATCGGAAGGAGAAATAACCTCCTCAGGGACAGCGGGAAGAGGGATGGGGCCACCGGAGCGCATCCTTTCCATCTGGAACTCGAGCCTTCCGGAATCCGCCTTTTCTGCTGACCAATGAAGTGGACTGTTGAGGGGGTAGTAGGAGGCGAAGACCCCTCGCTAACCTCCTCCAAAGGGATAGCTGCCAAGGGTGAGTCACCCTCTGAAGGGATGTCTGCCCGAGGGTCAATCGATGGACCGGAAGTCCCTTGGTTCATGAATGGCGGGGGTGTGGTAGTAGTCTTTGCCCTTCCTGGCGAAGCAGGCCCACGGGACGATTCGGCGGTCCCCTCCGAGGACTCGGTGGGAACAAAGGGTGCATCAAGAGCGGCAGGGGGAGGAGCCAGCGCTCCGTATTGGCCTCCTCCCACTTGATAAGTCGGTGCATCGCCCTGGGGAACATGACTTCCTCTGCAATAGCCAGACAAGGAAACATCAGTTAGAACTAAAGAGCATTGACGGAAAAGATGAACATACCAGACTGGGGTTGATCCGGGTCACATTGGGGCTAAGGCCCGCCCAGTATATGAGCTCCTCCCTCTGCACCAGTCCAAGGCCACTGAACTCCATGTCGGAGAGTACGTTCCTAGCGCGATGGTAAGCGGGACTCTGGAGAAACTGTTAGTAATATGAGAGAAGTGTCCTAAGGCAATCGCCTTATGATTGTAATCATTTACTTTAATAAATGAATATTCACTATTTGAGTATACATGTTCATGTATTTGATTGAGATCTTAAACTCATTTACTGAGTGTCCGCAATACAATTCACAGCATGAGAGAATTTGTGATGAATTCACAACTAGTGATTATCTCTACATGTGTAATTGCGAAGTATTGAAATTGTCCCTAGTCGATGAATTGACAGATACGGACACTATCAATTCTGTTGAGACTAGCATGGGTTATTCTCTAATCAGCTGATTCTCACTGGCTGGTGACATTGGGATGTCCGGAGATAAACATGAATGCTAGTTAAGGGAACTAGTTCATTGGAGTGACTAGCTGTAAGACTTCATATGGTAATCTACATATAGATATGTCAATGAAGTTCTTACTGCAGCTTAAGTGCGATGTTCCTTTGACTTGCGGTGTCAAGTCATCTTGGTCATGGAGACTTATACTTTGACATCTTAAGCAAGCATCTCTAAGGAGGTGTGGACCCAGGATGGTTGGGTATAAGCCGAAGTGCCCGAAGATGTTTGAACAGCCTACAAAGGATTCACCACTCCTTGCGAGGAGATGTATACCCAAGGCCTATCGTCGGATTGTTACTCGAAGCCTCTGGCCAGAGCATCACATGTTCAGAGTATAAATCTCTCAGAAACATGAGAGTAACTAGAATCCGTAGGACAAGAAAAACATTGCTTGGGCTAGGTGTGACGTAATCAGCCTAGTGGGGACTAACACGCATAGACCGTGTCCTGAACCAAGTGGGTATAAGATGGTGAAGGGAATGAGGCACGACTCATTATAGCTGCTAAAGGGTTTCAGAATTATTTCTGAGGTCAACCGTTGATCTTTCGATTAATTGGGGATCATGATGTACTACTAGGTGTCACTCATGATCGTTCTATAATTGATTAATTATAGACGGCCAACATAAATCGAAAGCTTATTTAGTCACACGCACTACGAGTAATCCGAGGGATTTAAAACGGGTTGAAAATTGGATTTTCCGATCAAGAGAGATAAGTCGAATCTGAATTTTTCAGAGACGCATCGGAAGCATAAAATGGCTAAGTCTTTTGAAGACTTATTGGACGAATTAAATGAGTTTAATTCATGAGGTCATGGCTTGGTTTGGCCGGCCAAAGAGGGTCCCCACCCTCTTTGTTTGGCCGGCCACAATAAAAAGGGAGAACCAAATTGTTTGGTTCAAATTATAAAATAAATCGCGCGTGGTTTGTTTTATGAAATTATGGATAAAGAAATTTATATAAAGAAATTTATATAAAGAGATTTATTTTCATGGAAATTAAAATAAACCTTGGATTGGTTTATTTTATTTTATAAAATCAATAATGGATTGATTTACCATGATAAAGAAATTTATATAAAGAAATTTATATAAAGAAATTTCTTTCCATAATAAAAGGGGAGACATGGTTGTTTTTATTATAAATAAAGTTATAATAAAAACTTGGCATAACGGAATAATTCATAGAAAAATTTATAAGATAAATTTCTTATGAAAATTTATTCCGTTAAAAGGAGACTTGGCGATTAAGAGGCTACTATATAAAGGTACCAAGGTAAGGCTTGGACATAAATCCAAGAGATCAAGGATTCTTGCCTAGCCTCTCTTCCTCTCCTTCTCTCCCTCTCCCTCCTCTAGTGGCGCCGGCCCTAGAGGCCCTCCCTTTGGTTGCCGTGAGCTTCCTCCACCAAGAAGCTGTCGAAGAAGAAGAAGAAGCGGGCGCAACTCCTTCATTCCTCCCGGAATCTTGATTCCGTTCTTCGTTTGGTGGTTAGTTTTCCATCTCTCTCTTGGTATTCTTGTCATGCCTTTAGAGAATCTAGTAGTTCTTGTCGGCACGAAACTCGTGGCTTTGCGAAGTCATCCCGAAGAAAACTCGGCGTGGACGCGAATAGAGGCGGAGCTTCCAAGGGACGCTACGGTTGGATCTCGTCCCTTTCTACGAGTTACGCGAGGTATTAAGTAAATTAGTTTACTTTCTGCAAAATTTTAAATGTATGATCATGTCTCCACAACATAAGGTTGCATGCTAGATACGTGGTTGAAATAATTTGAGAAATTATTTATGCTAAACCTTCCGCTGCACGTAATTAAATTTTAAAATTATGAACCCGTATCCATATCAACATGCACCCGGTCCCAACAGTGGTATCAGAGCCGGTTAGTGTTCGACATAATCATATAATTGTTTTGCGGAAAACTTTGTCATGATCTCAATTTTGGAAAATTTTCTAATTATGGAAACTTTCCAATTATGATAAATTTTAGATTTAGGAATTTCAAAGTTTGAAAATCCTCATGAAATTTCGCAAACTTTTAAAATATCCTAGTTTCTGAAATTTTATGATAATTGTGAAAACTTCCCATTTTTGGAAACTTTCCAATTTTGGAAATATGTAAGTTTTCTTTGTACCAGAAACTTACAATTATTCTGAAAACCTATTATGAAATCTCGTAATTTTGGACACTTTCTTTCAAAGAAAGTCTAGACAAATTTATGGATCATTAATTGACAATTAAATTCGAATTGGTTTTAAATTATCAACAAAATTCTTTATTTTGGATTGAGCATCGGGGAGCCGTCCAATTTAAAGTTAGTTGTTGTAATTTAATTTCCTAATTTTGAATAAAATTGTCATGTTTAATTTGGTTACGCCTCGGGGAGCAGACCAAATTAGATTTACAACAAATTCCTTTTTTTTTGGTATCTGAGCCTCGGGGAGCCACCCAAAGAAAATAATTTGTTGAAATTAATAAATCCATAAATAAAATATGTAATCAAATTTTGGAAATTTTGAGGTGATTCTCAAACGATAATTTCCTTATTTGATTTAAGAGATGATGCTCTTACATATTGTTGTCTCCAAATTAATTAGAAAAATGGTTTCCTATAGAGTTTTCTTAAATAAGATTTTCATGAAAATAATATGTGGTTGAATTAAGGGAATCTGTCTCTTAATTTAATAAGATTTGATTTAGAGAAATCAAAGTCTTAAACATATGATTTCCGAAATTGATTATGACAATTTAGGAAATTGTTTCCCAAAACAATTCCTTGAATAAAGTATGAAATTAGAATTAGGAAATCCGGTTCCTAATTCAATTAATGAGACTTGATAAATTAAGTCGCATACATACTTTATTAAAGAAATCGTTAGTACATGACATAATTATATGTTATGAATGTGCTTAGAAAAGAAAGGATGAGACCCAAAACCCCTTACAAAATATTAAGGCCAACACCTTCCATTAATATGGTTAGAACCGGAGTTTTGTTTCTCGTTTGGGTTGATGGACACATCCATGCCCGGCTTGAACCTCAATATGTTCAAACCATGGAATTAGTTTATGATAAATATGGTTGGAGTCAGAGGTCAATCCTTAGTTTTGGTTGTTGGGCACATCCAAGCCTGACTAAACGGTTGAATGAGCTCCAACCATATTAAAACAATTTCTTGATTAATGGGTCAACCTTAAGCTTGGAGCATCGATTTGTTGTGCCACAGCCAAGGTCGATGTAAAGAGAGGTGCAGTTGGGTGCTATGTATAATGTTGCATACTTGTTAATGAGTTAACAACCCAATGATTTATGCAAACATTCAATTAGTTGATAGCATAAAGTGATAGTTACATATATGTGATATGTAATCGGTATAATTACCTACCTTCATAGCTAAGAATAACTTGATGGCCACAGCCATGGTTGTTCTTATCTATGGTTGGATATCAACCTATTTGGAGATGTTCCTACGATCTCCCGAATTGATAAAAAGGGTTATTCAATTCGAAAAATTAAATAGGATTTAATTAATGTATGTTGATGCATTCTTTATCATTCTTCTCACATAAGCTCAATTTGTATTTCTAGGATAATCAATCGATCATGTCTTCTCTAAATTTGCGTTTCATTTTGGACACCAATAAGCTGACTGGGCCAAACTTCATGGACTGGCTTCGAAACCTGAGGATAGTCCTCAAGGCAGAGAAGCTTGCTTATGTCCTTGAAGATCAACTTCCCAACCGTCCTCCAGAAAATGCAACTCCAGACCAGTTAGTGGCCTATCAGAAACATGTAAACGATTCTGAACTTGCGAGTTGCATCATGCTAGCCGCTATGGTACCTGAGCTGCAAAAGCAGCATGAGCATATGAATGCTTATACCATCATCTTCCATCTTCATGAGCTATTTGACGAGCAGGCAAGATCCGAAAGGTTCGAGGTCTCCAGACTCCTCTTCACCTCTAAGATGCAGAATGGCACTTCTGTCTCACAGTTTGTGTTGAAGATGTTGGGGTACATTGAGCGACTGAGCACACTCGGTTTTGCAATGGATCATGAACTAAGTATTGACTTAATTCTGCATTGTTTGCCCAAAAGTTATTCACAATTTGTGATGAACTATCGGATGAACAAACTGGAGACTACCATTCCTGAGTTGTCCAACCTGCTGAAGACTATAGAGCCTTCTGTGAAGCAGGATCAGAAGACGGTACTGTTAGTTGGTTCCTCGAAGAAAGGTTCTAAGAGGAAGGCCAAAGAACAGAATAAAGGAAAGAAGAAAAAGGCCAAAAAGACTGAAAAGACACCAAAAGGCACTTGCCATCACTGTGGCAAGGAGGGTCACTGGCGAAGAAACTGCAAGGTTTATCTTGAGTCCTTGAAGAAAAAGGCATCCGATGCCCCATCCTCTTCAGGTATCTTCGTTATTGAATGTCACTCTATTTCCTCAACCACCTGGGTACTTGATACTGGATGTAGCTCACATATATGTAATGACATACAGGGGCTAAGGAATAGAAGAAGACTCGTCAAGGGAGAAGCGAATCTGCGAGTTGGAAATGGAGCAAAGATTGCTGCTGTTGCCATCGGAACATATTTGCTAAAGCTCCCTACTGGACGTGTCTTAGAATTGGATAATTGTTATTTTGTTTCTTCATTAATAAAGAACATTGTATCTATTTCATGCTTGAATGAAAAGGGTTATCATTTAACTTTTAGTAACAATTGTTGTTACATAACTTTAAATGGTGTTCTTTATGGGACCGGAACTTTGTGCAATGGTATCTACACGTTAGATTTATCCGGTGACGTTTTTAATATCGAAGTTAGCAACAAACGTGCTCGAATAGATAATCGAATAGACTCCTATACGTGGCACTGTCGTCTTGGCCATATAAGCAAGAAACGCATGACCAAATTACACCGATGTGGAATTTTGGAATCATTTGAACCCGGTTCATTTGATACATGCGAATCATGCCTAAAAGGCAAGATGACCAAATTACCCTTTTTCGGAAAAGGTAAACCAGTGGGAGAATTGCTTGGTCTAATACATACTGATGTATGTGGACCAATGTCAACTCTTGCACAAGGAGGCTATAGCTACTTCATTACTTTATCGATGATCACTCACGATTCGGGTATGAGTTCTTAATGAAACACAAATCTGAAGCTTTTGAGAAATTCAAAAAATTCAGAAGTGAAGTAGAGAAACAGCTTGGCAAAAGTATTAAGATACTTCGATCCGATCGGGGTGGTGAATACTTGAGTCAAGAGTTTCAAGATTATCTTAGGGACAATGGAATATTGTCTCAATGGACTCCGCCTTATACACCACAGCATAATGGTGTATCTGAGAGGCGTAATCGAACCTTGATGGACATGGTTAGATCTATGATGAATCATGCAACTCTTCCAAAATCCTTTTGGGGCTATGCGCTTAAGACAGCTATTTACTTGCTAAACAGAGTCCCGACCAAGGTAGTCTCTACTACTCCATATGAGACATGGAATAGTAAGAAACCTCATTTATCTCGCCTAAAGATATGGGGTTGTCCTGCTTATGTAAAGCGGACTGTATCAGACAAATTGGATGCTAAGTCTGATAAATGTCTATTTATTGGATACCCTAAGGAAACGAATGGTTACCAATTCTATCATCCCTTGGAACAAAAGGTGTTTGTTTCAAGGCATGCTGTATTTCTAGAAAAAGAATTTCTTTTACAAGAAAACAGTGGGAGTAGCATTGAACTTGAAGAAGTTCAAGAAACTCCAATAGACATTACAGAGACACCTAGTCTAGACCCACAACCGATAACTCATAATGATGAGCTATCAGTTGAACCTAAAACAACACCACTTCTTCGTAGGTCTGATAGGACACGCAATATTCCAGAGAGATACGGATTTCTCATAAGTGAATCGAACGACGTGTTACTCATTAACAATGACGAACCTATCAATTATGAAGATGTTCTGAATAATTCAGAAAGGGATAAATGACTTGAAGCCAAGAAGTCGGAAATGGATTCCATATACAAAAATCAAGTATGGGACTTGGTTAACCCACCTGAAGGGATTAAGCCCATAGGGTGCAAGTGGGTTTTCAAGAAGAAAACTGACATGGAAGGTAATGTCGTTACCTTTAAGGCTAGATTAGTGGCAAAAGGATATCGTCAGAAACAAGGAATTGATTATGACGAAACCTATTCGCTAGTAGCTATGCTTAAATCCATTCGGATGCTCCTGGCCATAGCAGCTCATTATGATTATGAGATATGGCAAATGGATGTGAAAATATCTTTCCTTAATGGAAACCTGCTTGAGGATGTATACATGATACAACCTGAAGGTTTCACAACGGTTGATAAAACCAAAGTATGCAAGCTTCGACGATCCATATATGGACTAAAACAAGCATCCAAGAGCTGGAACATCCGTTTTGATGAGACAATCAAAGAGTTTGATTTCTCACAAAATCCTGACGAACCTTGTGTGTACAAGAAGGTTAGTGGGAGTGCAGTCGTATTCCTAATGTTATATGTCGATGACATATTACTTATAGGAAACGATATATCAGTCTTACAGTCAGTTAAAATTTGGTTGTCCAAAACTTTCTCCATGAAAGACCTGGGAGAAGCAACCTATATCCTTGGGATTAGAATCTATAGAGATAGATCAAAACGGTTGCTTGGTCTTTCGCAGTCTACATATATAGACCGAGTGCTAAAAAGGTTTAGCATGTCGGAATCCAAGAAAGGTTACCTTCCCATCAGGCATGGGATCAACCTTTCAAAGTCTATGTGTCCGCGCACAGAAGACGAGAGGATTTGCATGAATAAGATTCCTTATGCATCCGCGATAGGATCTATCATGTATGCTATGTTATGTACTAGGCCCGATGTATCGTATGCTCTGAGCGTCACGAGCAGATACCAGTCTGATCCAGGAATGGATCATTGGGCGGCTGTCAAGACAATCCTTAAGTACTTAAGAAGAACTAAGGATGTGTTCCTAATATATGGAGAAGGAGATATGGTAATACGTGGGTATACAGATGCCAGTTTCCAGACAGATAAGGATGACTCCAAATCTCAGTCTGGATACGTATTTACTTTGAATGGAGGCGCAATAAGTTGGAAGAGTTCCAAGCAAGACACTGTAGCGGATTCTACCACGGAAGCGGAATATATTGCGGCTTCGGAAGCAGCAAAAGAAGCAGTCTGGATCAAGAAGTTTGTCTCAGAACTTGGTGTGGTTCCAACCAT
>JAGFNQ010003310.1:1961945-1984751 GCA_024364735.1 Boesenbergia rotunda
GTCTCGGGCACCGGGGTTCTGACTTGGCGACGCCCGACCAGCCGCACAGGACATTGCCGACGAGGAGGTCGAGGTCGACGTTGCCGACTTAGCAGCAGAGGTAGATCAGCCCGCTCCACCGACCTTGTACGAGAGAGTTACACGACTCGAGACGCACGTCTAGAGCCTCAGAGAAGAAGTGGAAGCGTACCATATTGAAGACCAAGAGACAAACTTAGGCTACTACAACAACATTATGAGTACCCTCACAGCTGATAGAGAAGCCTGGAATGCACAGTACCATGAGATCATGGCACGATTTGATGCATGGCAGCCGGGCCCATTTGATCCTCCTGGTCCCTCCTCTTAGATGACTTGGACATGTACCCATTTGACTACCCCTACTGAGTAGGGTTGACTTCTGTTGATTTGAACTAGACTTCTACTTGAACTATGCTAATCTTAGCTTGGCTTGTTTATTTTTTTACTAAATTAAGTTAGGGTTATGCTTAGTAGAATAGAATCATTTGGTCTTTGGATTTTCAATTTTAAATTGAACTTAAAATGTTTTTAAAAAAAAAATATTACTTTAACTTTGAAAAGTTTTTTTACTTAGTTTTATCTCAAAAACTACCCCTTTCAAAACTAGGGCTTTTTCGAAAATGGACTTAGCCTAGGCTCTGACCCCTAGAATTGCATGAACCTATAGATTTAGGTAGCCGCATCTCACAAAACACATTAAGATTACCTTGTTTGTGTTTGCAAAAACATAGAACGGTTGTGAGATGCATAGGACTCTGCCTGGACTTCCGAATGCTTAAGTCAGTGCATCACAGTAAGTCTGGGCGTAAAATACCTACGTTACAGTGATCAAGTCAAGTAGTCTTGCACTGAAATTTGAGCTAGACATTATTACTTGACTTGACTAACTCAGTGAACACTACTATCATCTAGATAGTTAGTCAGTAACTAGAGTTAGACATATGAAAAGGGACCACAATCATTACTTGGTCCAGGGGGAGCTGAGGTCAAAATACTTTTTCAAAATGTCATTTTTAACAAAACACATTTGAAAATTTTGATAAATATTGATCCCTAAAATTTTTTTTGATATTATATTTTCCAAAAAAAAAAGGAATTTTTTTAAAAAAAAAATCTAAGTTAAAAAATTTAAGACTAGTTTTTTTTAACACTTAGCATATATTTCTACTCCCTTAAAAGTTATTATGCTTATAAATAGTTCCTTGCAATTCCTATTTAGCATTGAAAATTCTGTCTTGCAAATCTCCTTTTTCAAATTAACTTTAAAATAAAAACACTTATGTTTTTTTGAAAATCCACTATTAGCTTGTTCTTATACTAGAAAGTATCAAAATACTTTAATTGATTTAAAGCTCAGTAGCAAAGTTTCTTTTGGCTTTGAAAAATATGTATTATTTGGGAAATTTTTATATATTGTCAAGCTTAACTTTGAAAATATTTCGAATTAATGTTGTTGAAAACTATTTGTTAGTTTTGAAAGCTAAGTTAATAAAAGCTAAGTTAATTGATTTAGGGGGAGTTTTTTTTGACTATTTATCTTACTTAATCTATTTTGCCTAAGTCTAGTTTTCCCTATCACTTAGCTTTGGATCCTACTCTCCGTAACTTAATATACGTATGTTTTTTTTGATGAATGACAAAGGGGGAGAGTAGGGTTAAAGCTTAGAAAATTCTATTTGCTACTTAATTCTTTCATGCTTATTTTTTTTACTTGCATGTATCTGCTAGTTTTTCTCTAACTTTAACCTGAGTTGTCAATACATCAAAAAGGGGGAGATTGTTGGTGCAGTTTGCACTAACGGTCAAACTCGGGTTTTGATGTATGACAAAGTGGTTAAAGTTAGGGTTGTGTGTGTTTAACCTCTTTACCAAGTGTGCAGGATGAAAGACTTAGGACCAGACACCAGGCTGAAGTCCAGGATGGTTGAGTCCTGGCGGGAAGTCCAGTTGGGTCCGCGGGACCTGACAACTGGCTGAAGACCAAGTTGGTTGAGACTTGGCAAGAAGACCAAGGTGTTGAGCCTTGGCAGGAAGTCCTGGTAGGATCAAGAAGTCAAGTAGAACTGCACAATGGGTAAGTAAGGTAAGTCACTGGAGGAGCGACCCAGTGAGGACGAGTCCAATCTTGGACTTTAGGCGCGGTCCAACTTAGACCCATTTAGGTGATCTAAGTTGAGTCCTGGTTAGATCCTGGTCTGGGAGACAGGATCTAATTAACTTAGAATTATATCTTATTTTAGTCCATATAAAATTGTGCTATCCTTGTTTTGGACTAACCCTGGATGCAGGACCGAAGGACTGTGTTTCTGCAGCTCAGAGAGCCTCAAAGGAGTGAGGCCGTAGCTGAGCAGGGCGCCCCGGATGTGTCGGGCGCCCCAGAGTCAACCCAAAGTCAGCGGAGAGGTAAACGCCCCGACAGCAGCGCAATTGGGGGCGCCCCGCATGTCTCGGGCGCCCACTGTGCCACGCCACTGAAGGCGGCTGCAGCTCACCCTCGCGAAGCCAGAAGATGGGATTTTGACCGGTCAATCGGGCGCCCCGCGCGCGTCGGGCGCCCCAGTCAAAAGCAATCCCGAAGTAGACGAGATTAGCTCTGACCGGAGCATCGCCGGATCTACAGCCACGTGGGGGGCGCCCCGAGCATGTCGGGCGCCCCCTGCCCTATATAAAGAGGGCCTCGACCCTCTTCAAAGCACAACACTTTTTTCAACGCTCCAAGTTCTTCTACGCTCGCGCCCTGCTCCGAAAACGCTACACTTCGAGCCGACGACGTCCCGCTGCCCCGAAAGAGTCGACCTACTCCGGACGTCGGTAAAAAGAAGAATTTCTTTTAATACTTTATTGCACTTAATTACTTGAAAGTGTGGGGTTGTCACACTTTCATTTCATTTGTACTCGCCTACTCTATCGGGGTTGACCGATAGAGAGTTTTAGTAGATTGCCCAACGGAAAGGTCCGAGGGACCTGGGCCTTCGAGTAGGAGTCGCCGAAGGCTCCGAACGAAGTAAAAATCGTTCGTGTTTGCGTGTTTGTTTATCGTCTCTTTCATTTCCGCTGTGCACGCTCTTTAAAGCACTCTGATTTAATTTTTTAAAAGTCACGTGATTCACCCCCCTCTCACGTGCATCGATCTTACACTAGGCCCGATGTATCGTATGCTCTGAGCGTCACAAGTAGATACCAGTCTGATCCAGGAATGGATCATTGGGCGGCTGTCAAGACAATCCTCAAGTACTTAAGAAGAACTAAGGATGTGTTCCTAATATATGGAGAAGGTGATATGGTAATACGTGGGTATACAGATGCCAGTTTCCAGACAGATAAGGAGGACTCCAAATCTCAGTCTGGATACGTATTTACTTTGAATGGAGGCGCAATAAGTTGGAAGAGTTCCAAGCAAGACACTGTAGCGGATTCTACCACGGAAGCGGAATATATTGCGGCTTCGGAAGCAGCAAAAGAAGCTGTCTGGATCAAGAAGTTTGTCTCAGAACTTGGAGTGGTTCCAACCATTGATGAAGCAATACCGGTTTATTGCGACAACAATGGAGCTATTGCACAAGCAAAGGAACCAAGGTCTCATCAGCGATCCAAACACGTGCTTCGCCGCTATCATCTGATCAGAGAGATTATAAGTAGGAATGATATATAAATTGAGAAAGTTCCCACTGAAAGGAATTTAGCGGATCCTTTAACTAAGGCCTTGCCTCAAAGCAAGTTTGAGGGTCATGTTAGAGCCTGTGGTATTGGATACCGTAGCGATTGGCATTAGGCCAAGTGGGAGTTTGTTAGTAATATGAGAGAAGTGTCCTAAGACAATCGCCTTATGATTGTAATCATTTACTTTAATAAATGAATATTCACTATTTGAGTATACATGTTCATGTATTTGATTGAGATCTTAAACTCATTTACTGAGTGTCCGCAATACAATTCACAGCATAAGAGAATTTGTGATGAATTCACAACTAGTGATTATCTCTACATGTGCAATTGCGAAGTATTGAAATTGTCCCTAGTCGATGAATTGACAGATACGGACACTATCAGTTCTGTTGAGACTAGCATGGGTTATTCTCTAATCAGCTGATTCTCACTGGCTGGTGACATTGGGATGTCCGGAGATAAACATGAATGCTAGTTAAGGGAACTAGTTCATTGGAGTGACTAGCTGTAAGACTTCATATGGTAATCTACATATAGATATGTCAATGAAGTTCTTACTACAGCTTAAGTGCGATGTTCCTTTGACTTGCGGTGTTCAAGTCATCTTGGTCATGGAGACTTATACTTTGACATCTTAAGCAAGCATCTCTAAGGAGGTGTGGACCCAGGATGGTTGGGTATAAGCCGAAGTGCCCGAAAATGTTTGAACAGCCTACAAAGGATTCACCACTCCTTGCGAGGAGATGTATACCCAAGGTCTATCATCGGATTGTTACTCGATGCCTCTGGCCAGAGCATCACATGTTCAGAGTATGAATCTCTCAGAAACATGAGAGTAACTAGAATCCGTAGGACGAGAAAAACATTGCTTGGGCTAGGTGTGACGTAGTCAGCCTAGTGGGGACTAACACACATAGACCGTGTCCTGAACCAAGTGGGTATAAGATGGTGAAGGGAATGGGGCACGACTCATTATAGCTGCTGAAGGGTTTCAGAATTATTTCTGAGGTCAACCGTTGATCTTTCGATTAATTGGGGATCATGATGTATTACTAGGTGTCACTCATGATCGTTCTATAATTGGTTAATTATAGACGGTCAACATAAATCGAATGCCTATTTAGTCACACGCACTACGAGTAATCCGAGGGATTTAAAACGGGTTGAAAATTGGATTTTCCGATCAAGAGAGATAAGTCGAATCTGAATTTTTCAGAGACGCATCGGAAGCATAAAATGGCTAAGTCTTTTGAAGACTTATTGGACGAATTAAATGAGTTTAATTCGTGAGGTCATTGCTTGGTTTGGCCGGCTAAAGAGGGTCCCCACCCTCTTTGTTTGGCCGGCCACAATAAAAAGGGAGAACCAAATTGTTTGGTTCAAATTATAAAATAAACCGCGCGTGGTTTGTTTTATGAAATTATGGATAAAGAAATTTATATAAAGAAATTTATATAAAGAGATTTATTTTCATGGAAATTAAAATAAACCTTGGATTGGTTTATTTTATTTTATAAAATCAATAATGGATTGATTTACCATGATAAAGAAATTTATATAAAGAAATTTATATAAAGAAATTTCTTTCCATAATAAAAGGGGAGACATGGTTGTTTTTATTATAAATAAAGTTATAATAAAAACTTGGCATAACGGAATAATTAATAGAAAAATTTATAAGATAAATTTCTTATGAAAATTTATTCCGTTAAAAGGAGACTTGGCGATTAAGAGGCTACTATATAAAGGTACCAAGGCAAGGCTTGGACATAAATCCAAGAGATCAAGGATTCTTGCCTAGCCTCTCTTCCTCTCCTTCTCTCCCTCTCCCTCCTCTAGTGGCGCCAGCCCTAGAGGCCCTCCCTTTGGTTGCCGTGAACTCCCTCCACCAAGAAGCTGTCGAAGAAGAAGAAGAAGCGGGCGCAACTCCTTCCTTCCTCCCGGAATCTTGATTCCGTTCTTCGTTTGGTGGTTAGTTTTCCATCTCTCTCTTGGTATTCTTGTCGTGCCTTTAGAGAATCTAGTAGTTCTTGTCGGCACGAAACTCGTGGCTTTGCGAAGTCATCCCGAAGAAAACTCGGCATGGACGCGAATAGAGGCGGAGCTTCCAAGGGACGCTACGGTTGGATCTCGTCCCTTTCTACGAGTTACGCGAGGTATTAAGTAAATCAGTTTACTTTCTGCAAAATTTTAAATGTATGATCATGTCTCCACAACATAAGGTTGCATGCTAGATACGTGGTTGAAATAATTTGAGAAATTATTTATGCTAAACCTTCCGCTGCACGTAATTAAATTTTAAAATTACGAACTCGTATCCATGTCAACATGCACCCGATCCCAATAGAAACTCCCCTAGAGAGGGAGGAGTCGGTGGAGCCTCTGTCCAGCGAAGAGGACTGAAGGACCGCACAGGTAGTTGGATGAAGAAGAACCTCTCTTTCCTCCCTTTGTGCGAAGAAGGGAACCCTCCTAAGAACCTATAGCCCGGACGCACCGAAAAGCTAAAGACCCCTCGTGAGCCGATCGGAACGAAGAAGGAATGAAAGAGACGAGGAGTCAGGAGGAGGTCGAAGATCTTGAAGATAATATACGCCCCCCCCCCATCTGGGCAAAGGCATTGGGAGTCATCTGATGGAGGGGGATATCAAAATAGGAGGTCACGTTCATGAAGAAAGGAGGAATGGGGAAACGGAGTCCTGACTCTACTTGATCCAAGAAGAAGGTAAAAAAGCCTACAGGAGGCTCCACATACATCTGGTCTATTGGATAGCTTGGCGGGTTTCCTAAGCGAACACCTGGTCATCCATGAGAGACCTCTCCATGTCCACAGATTAAAACTTAATCCGAATGGAGACCTATCTCAAATTGATTCGAGTTACAACTTAGCCAAACTTAAAGTTCGAGCCTTATAACTCGCCTAACCAATTGGTTGCAGAAAAGACGATGAGCGGATCGTCGATTTTTGTGTTTATTATCGGGGTCCAAAATAATTAATTATCAACAATAATTATCACATAATTAAGAACATGATAATTAATTAATCACCACATGCAATGATAGAATCAAAGAGCCAAGGAAAAGGTTATATCTTCTCGTTACCTCACGATCTTCTATCGTGTGACCCTCCCCTCTTGGTCGTTTTGTGGGCGACAATCTACCAAGAACCGAAGTCACCAAACAAGAGCCTAGCACCACCTCTTTCTTCTCCACATGCGCCGGCCACCAAGGGCAAACCTAGTTGCCGCCGACCACAAGGAGAGGGTTCCTCTCCTTCACCTTGCTTGAAAGCACCTCCTCCTCCTACAGTTGCTGCCGACCCAAGGAGTAGGCAAGGAGATGAGCTTTTCCCTCAACCAGCCACCGGTGACCTTCCATGAAGGTTGGTGGCATTGGAAACCTAGGGACCAAGAGATGCCACCGCCGGCCTCCTCCTCCCACCTTGCTTGCGTCCGGCCAAGAGGAAGAAGAGGAACCCTCCTTCCTTCCTTGTGCCATGCCTCAAGTGGAGAGAAAAAGAGAGAAGAGAAGAGAAAGAGATTTCTCTTCTTCCTTCCACACCGCCGGCCACCCTAAACCCTAGGGGAGAGAGAGAGAGAGAGAGAGAGAGAGAGAGAGAGGAGAGAGTGGGAGAGGAATAAGAGGCTTCGACTTGTTTCATGATGGCTTCATGGGGTATTTATAGGGCTATAATAGGGACCATGAGGAGGAGTTGAGTTTTGGCCTGCTAATGGATCCAAACCCATTCATTAATGAAGAACTATTCCACTAAAGGTTCTCCATTGAACTACCTCACCAACCCCATATTTACATATGGGCTCCACCTATTATGAATACAATTTCTCCCCGTGTTTAAGATATCGAATGTCCGTTAATTAATTTAAATTATTGATAATTTTAATTAATCAACCTCTAACTCCTTGAGTAGTACCCCTCATCTTATCATCATATTGGATCAAGTCCACCTGCAGGATTTAACATGATGAACCTTATGAACTCATCAAGGGGCATCATCATCCCGACTCACTAGGACACGGATTCCGTCTATAATCAACGGCACACCATGTAAATAATATTATTTCCCAACTTACTGGTCATATCGATTTAACAGAATAAATCTCGTCCATTGGTAAATCAAAGAAATAACTACTAAGTACATGTGTCCGTTATTATATCGGAATTCAGAGCATGTACTCCATAATAAACTGAGGTTTGATCCAATTATAAAGTCAGTATAAATTGGATCACCTCTATGTTGGTCCTGCTCAATGCACACAAAGTATACTAGTGTAATTCTATGGTCAAGATAAACCACACCAAATTACACTACAACTATCCCGATGGTAAGTCCAACTCCATCTCGGTTGTGAGTCTCTACTTATACTCTGCAAGGAACTGATAACATGATCTTCTGTGTGTCACCACACACCATGTTATCTACAATGCAAAGTATCAGATAACTATACACATACTAATATAAACATGCAACAGTGATGTTGTGATTCTCTTTCAAAATGTAGACATTCATACAAAAAAGGCAAGACTTTTAGTATACATCCTAACATGGTCTACCTTAGGGATCACCATCGCCATCTCAGCCGGGATGCCATAGGCCTCAATGCAGAGCCTCCGACCTCACTCTCGAAGAGGCGGACTCATACCACTCCGTCCGATAATCTTCCATGGTCCTTAAGGGAAAAGACGAGAATGAGGCAAATGACTTACGTTAAAAGGAGTCCTTAGAGAAGAAGATGAAGACGAGGTACACCCAGCCATGAAGCCAGAAGTTGGTTGAACGTCTTCGCCTTCCCTTCTTATACAGAGGAAGTCGTCTGCATGAGTGCAATGGGGGTAAGGCACGTGGAAAGCAGGAAACCACCACATCGGGGCAGCGCCCGAGAACAGTTGTCTGACGTGAGCCAGCTGCAGCTGCGCACGTTAGTAAAGGTCGTGAAGAGTGTCGTTGAGGCACGTGGTGATGGAACATTCGCGAAAGGACCTTGTCGCCATCAAAGAGTGCTATGCGCCTTTATAAGGGATGAACAGGTATCATTGCGGTATCTCGAAAGTCATAGAAGCCTTTTGGGAGAGGGCAAAACCAAAGAAGGATTTCCTCAGGACCCGGGGCAAATTCTACAACCCTGGGACCAAGCATAACTATCGAAGGAGCAGTAACAGGTGCAAGGACCCACTGGGACAGTGCTTCTTCATCACCACACTAGTCCAATCAGTCAGCAACACTTCCTTCAATCAGACTTGAAGGGGGAATTTGTGATGGGGTTGAATAGCCCGTGACGGACACGTGGGCTGAAGAAGCTAGGTGGTAAGATATGGCGAGTCTGGGCGACTCCCCTTTCAGAGCTCCCGGGACACTATCGGAAAGAGGATCCTCTGGCCCCCCCCCCCTCCCGCGGTAACACACCCTGGAGATCAGATCAGAAAACCCTTCCCAGGATCACACCGGGATGTCGGGTCCCAAGACCACCTCGGGGATGCGGAGCACCTGGGACCTCCTGGGCCAGAAGACCCCGAGATCACCTCGTGGAAGTGGAGCCCAAGCATCATTCGACCTCAAGTAACGACCTCTTTTTTCTCGGATCTGCGGATAAATATCCCCGCTATCGCGGAGCTATCATGACCGTTAAATGTCGCAACGGGTCGAACTTAATGACGACATGAACCGTTTCAAAGTCTATCCAGTAACCGACGAAGGAGGGGACATAGCGAAGGTTGTGGAGACTCGTGGATGGCTGCCGCAAGTATAAAAGGTACTCCAACCCCCTCTAGTAAGTGGGTTATGCATTCTTGACTACATACCTACTTTTTTACCTTTCCTTCATCTTCCCCATCGAGACACTGAGTTGAGTGTCGGAGTGGGCTCTGTCGGACAACCTCCAGCATATTCCCCTAATGCTCGTGTTAATCTCGCAAGGTGTGACTTCTTCAGTCGTCAGCGTCCATGTGAGCAGAACCCTGGTAACTGGCCGTCGACGTTGATTCCTTCCGGAACATTCAGTGTTTTCATCAATCCGTCCCAGAGTCAATACAGAGGAAGTAAATTATGGACACTACTAGTCCAAATATTGTGGCTAACGTATTTTGAATTCCAGACTTCAAAGTAGCAATACGGCATACGTTAGCCATCAATCCATCCCATAAGAACGTAAAAAATGTGCTCATAGACTAGGTGAGAATCACCATCAATCATGATCATGCAAGATAATGCTTCCAAGTGCCTTTGCTAGTCTTGAGGAATCGTCATCAATCAATTATTTTTTTGATATTTTTGGGGCTATAGTGTAATTTTTTAATAGTCTCGGGGCTATAATACAATGAAAGGATGATTAATTATTTTTTAAATATTTATGATTTGATTCTTAATTAGTTCAGTAAATTTTATTAAAAAATCAAATAGGATGCATGATCGTAAAAGATTGGGTTTCTAAAGGGTCTGTCATGAATATTTCTTAATTTATTTCGGTGGTGGATGATTTTTTTTTTATTTTATTCGTCTTGATAAACGCTCAGGCTCCGGAAAAATGTGCGCGCCATTTCGGGGTGAGTTAATGTTTGGCGACGAACTAGTCTTCTTGGGAATGTTATTATAATAAACTTTTTATTTGATTTTTTTTATTGATTATAAATCAACAAAATAAAAAATAAAAAAACTCTTTCACTAATAAAATATATGTTTATTTTTAAGAGTCATTCAAAAAATAAGTAAGAACTATTCGAAAACCAACCTAAAAATAAAAAATATATCAATTAATCAATTTTTTTAAAAAAAATCTTGATATAATTAAATGATTAAATTATTCTTCTTATTTCAAATAAAAATAATATTTTTAAATTAAATTGAAATTTTGATAAGATTTACCATATTTTATTTATTTTTTTATTTAAAAAAATAATAAACCATATAACATTGAATATGAGATGATCGAGTTAGTCCCATGGAAATTTCTCATCGACGATCAAGATAAATCGGAAAACGATCATTGCGAGCAACACCGAAGCTCAGGATTCCGTAGTTGCTCGTCCTATTTAGAGGAAGAATTTTTATAAATGTGTTGTAATTTGAGATCAAACCACGAGTGCTGGAGTGACAATTTACTATTTCTTTTTAGTTTAGAGTTTAGGTGAGGAGTGATTGAATCGATTAAATTTGATTTTGAACAATTGCAAATTTTTAACTAATCCAAAAAACACTAATAATAAAATATACATTAATTAATAAGGATACTTCAATTTTATTTTTAAAAATAATTTCCCTTCATAATTAAATAAAGAATGTAAACTTTTAAACAATACTTTTATAAAATAAATAATGAAATCTTTTTTTAAAAAATATGTAGTATTTTTAGTTTAATAAAAAACACCATTAAAGCTAAACTTATTATTTTACTCTATATACGTTTGAATTAGATATTATCGAATCATAATAAATTTTAGTTCAACTTCAAATAAAACTAAATGCAAATATTTTTATTTTTTTATAATAAAATATATTTTTTGTGGATAATAATTTTGCATAATTAAACATTAAAATTATCACTTCTAAATTGAACCAAATTAAATATTTTAATCTCATTCTATCTCAGCTCAAATTGCACCACCTCATCGGCTCAATAATATGCACATGTCATCCCGGATAATGATGCGACTTCTTAAATTTTTAAATGTTTAAGGATTGAATTTCATATTCAATAAATTAATAAATAAATTTTTTTTAATGAACAATTAATTTAAGAATACAAGTTATTCCGGTGGCTTTGAAAATTTGTATTTTTAGGATTAAATTGATCATCTTCAAAATTAATCGACGTTAGTAAAATAACTTGTACCAACTAAAAGAATAATATGTACATGCCAAAGCAGACCATGATACTACTATGTATTAGACTATTATACCTTGATAACCATCCTCCATTTGACTAAGAGTTTTTATGTGACAAAGCGTTTGATTTGAAGAGAGGAAATGTACTTGTTCCAAAGTAGACTCAGTAGCATGCTGAATTATTGCTTTACGTAGTTACATTGTACATCTGTAGTTTGTTTATGTTATGACACTAGATGACGCATCTAACCCACAAATAGCATGCAACGTAGTCGCAGAAATTTCAATTTTGATAAATGGGTGACCAAAAGTTGACTTACATATGACATATTTTGTATAAGAACATTCAAAGCAACCTTTCCTACACAGCTTTCAGCAGGCGATGCAAATTGGAATGTCGGTACGAGTGCGTTATTCACTACTCTTTTGAACGCCCACCCAGCGAGCATAGTCAACCCACCTGCACAATGTAGAATTTACCATTAATTTATATGCTTCGACAAAAAAGCTCAATGTTTAAAAAACTGAATCAGGGCTGATGAACTAGATGTCAGTCGGTTCCATTTCTAACGGTTTAAGTGAAAGCTCAACTAGTAGAATATACAATATTTTTCTTTTTCTGAGCAGGACCTCTGACGTTCCTAGTTCAGCTGTGGGGGCATTCAGGAGCTTCCTGCTTCAACCATTTGAGCCATGGTTGAATCAGTAAGCCCAGACCAATTTTTATGGCATTCCTCAAATGGCCATATAAGAGGCACTTACAGAAGTGATCCCAAGAATGTATTTCCTGTGCGCACTGCAAAGCACAAGGCGCTAAGTGCCAGTTTGTTGTTGTGTAGCAATGGCTCCAAAATACGCTGTTCTATGACACCCGCCAACACTTGGTACCTGATAAACATAGAAATTTAAAATTAATAAATCAACCCATCATAAGAAGTCACAAAAATCTACTCTTTTCAGTTAATCAACTGACTAGTGGATTGCTTTAGCAGTACAATTAGAATTACGACAACCGTAAGATCGACATGATTTTACTGTGATTTTCTGTTAACAATTTTAGTCAATACTGCTACCAGTCAGCACATTGCCATGGAAGGCATCCATGGTAAATTGCATATTGGAATGCCAATCATCCATCGAGCCTAATGTACATAACTGGTAGCAGTAAGAAGAATGCCTAGGCAATAACTAGCTAATAGAATTATTGGCGTTAACAAATATAAATTAGTTCCTTTAGTATCTCCCCTGCAAATGAAGGGAAAGTGTTAGCACAATAAATATATAAATTGGTCCCATTTTTAATAGCTCAAGAGTTTGACAATAGTGCATAGCCCACCAATTTTAACAAGTTTACTACACAACTTGCATGTGAAACAATGAATCTATTAGCATGAGTTTTATAAATCTGAGGCGTAATGGAGTGCTATAAGCATCAATCCTTGAAAGGTGAATAGTAGATGCAGCCATTGAGAGGACACTCGTTGCCATGATCTCAAGAAAGAACCTGATAGAAGTTTATGCTTCCACGTATAAAATAATTAATAGTAAATTGGAAATTAAAAATTAAATTAGATAGGTCATTATCTATTGAGGTAAAGCTAATTTGTTACAAATAAAAGAATTTGTATCCTTTATTAAATGATGTAAGGCATATTTATATACAAAGTTAGGAGTCTATTATAAGAAATAATTAGGAAGTTGGGAGTCTATTCTAAAAAATAATTAGGAGTCGATTCTAGGCAATAATTAATAGTCTATTCTAGGAAATAATATATTTTAGGTAAAATACAAATTAAGATATATATATATATATATATAGCTAGTACTCCCCCTCAAGTTGGAGCATAAATATTAATCATGTCCAACTTGTTACAAAGATAATTAACCCGGACTCCATTTAAGGCTTTCGTGAAGATTCCTGTAGTGATCAAGCCTCATTGAATTTTTTCACGAACAAAATGACAATCAATTTCAAAGTGCTTAGTTCACTCATAAAACACGAGATTTGATACAATGTGAATAGCGATTTGATTATCACACCGCAATTTTGTTGGTACTGCAATTTTAAGTTCTACTTCAGTCAACATTTGATATATCCATATTATCTCACACACAGACTGTGTCAGCCCTATATTTTGACTCTGCACTGGATAGTGACACAATGTTTTGCTTTTCTGTTCCATAAGACTAAATTTCCTCCAATAAAATACAAGAATCTGAAGTAGACCTTCTATCCATTTTAGAACCTGCTCATTCTGCATCTGAAAAAAATTCAATATGAATGTGCCCAAGATTTTTATATATGATACCCCATCTGAGTGCTCCCTTCAAGTAATACAAAATTTTCTTTAACACTCCCCAATGATGAACTGTAGGAGATGACATAAACTGACTAACCACTAACCGAATATGCAATATCTAGACGAATCACAGTAAGATAATTTAATTTCCCAACCAACCTTCGATATCTCTCAGAATGTTCAAATAGTTCTCCATCTTCTGTGAGATGCATGTTCTGATTTATTGGAGTCCTACAAGGCTTTGTCCCTAATTTTCCTATCTCAATTAATAGGTCGAGAATATATTTTCTCTGAGAGAGAAATATACCCTTTTTACTCCTTATAACTTCAACACCTAAGAAATACTTTAGCACCCCTAAATCTTTTGTATGAAACTGAGTAACAATGAAAGATTTAAGAAATGAAATACTCGTATTATCACTTTCAGTGATAACAATATCATCAACATACACAACTAACAGAATGATATCAGCTCCTGACTGCTTGTAGAACACAGAATGATCAGATTTGCTTCTATCATACCAAATTTTCCAACAACCTGACTAAATTTTCCAAACTAAACACGAGGACTCTATTTCAAACCATACAAAGAATTTTGAAGACGACAAATTCGCCCCATCTCCCCCTGAGCAACAAAATCACGAGGTTGATCATATACACTATCTCCTAAAGATCACTATGAAGAAAAACATTCTTGATATCAAGTTGATGTAAAGGCCAACGATGAGTAGCAGCCAGTGAAATAAATAGTCGAACAAATGTCAACTTTGCAACAAGAAAAAAAGTATCAGAATAATCCACACCATAAGTCTAAGCATAGCCCTTAGCAACAAGACAGGCTTTCAGTCTGGCAACTAACCCATCCAGATTGACTTCAATCGTGAATACTCATTTGCATCCAATAGCCCGTTTTCCTGAAGGTAGATCGACCAAGTCCCAAGTGTCATTGTTATCCAAAGCTTTCATTTCCTCTTTGCATCTTTCCAACCAGGATGAGATATTCTCCTTACAAAATGTATTTAGTCGCATTCTCTATACAAAAAGTACCATTACCCTCATTCCACTTGGTGGTGCTTTAGTGAGTCACAATACTAATTATATGCCTAAAAATCAACTATTCACAGTGAGAACAAAGGAGGAGGCTCACAAAACTTTGAAACTCGAACATCGAATTCTAGTGGTATTTTATGCAACTATTGTCTTAAGTCGGGCCACACAAAGTTTGAGTGTAAAAAACTTCAGTATCAAAATCAACAAAAACACTTAACTCATATTGCATCAACTAATGATACCCCTGATAAATCAGTTCTTATCTCTGCAGATGAATTTGCCAAGTTCTCTCAATTTCAGGAATCACTCAAATCTTCATCTTCCTCTATCACTGCTATTACTGATTCAGGTAATCACAACACATATTTTATTTCCTTATCCTCTAAATGGATCATTGATTCTGGGGCCACGAATCATATAACAGGTAATTCTAGTCTCTTTTATACTTTTTCGCCCAAATCTAACACTCCTATTGTTACTTTAGCTAATGGGTCTCTATCTTGTGTTGTGGGTCTGACACTATCAATCCTACTCCTTTACTTTCTCTATCCTCTGTCTTACATTTACCTAATTTATCCTTTAATTTGCTCTTTGTTAGTCAATTAACTCGTAATCTTAACTGTTGCATCTCATTTTTTCCCGATCATTATTTATTTCAGGATCTCTTCGAAGAAGATTATTGGTAAAGGACATGAGTCTAGAGACCTCTATATTCTTAACCCTTCTGTCCCAAGATCCTTTACTTGCTATAGTATAACTTCTCCTTTCAAGGCTCATTGTAGGTTAGGTCATCCATCTCTTCCTTTGCTCAAGAAGTTTTGTCCACAATATAGTAGGGTGTCTTCGTTAGATTGTGAGTCATGTCAATTTGCAAAACATCACCATCTTATTTTGAGTCCAAGAGTAAATAAACGTGATATTATTCCTTTTGAGTTAGTTCATTCTGATTTCTGGGGTCCTTGTCATATTTTATCTAAACCTGATTTTAGGTATTTTGTCACTTATGTGGATGATTATTCTCATGTAACCTGGTTATATTTAATGAAAAATCGTTCTGAGTTATTTTCTCTATTTTGTACATTTTGTGCCGAGATTAAAACTCAATTTAATAAGTTCATCCGTACTTTTCGAAGTGATAATGCCAATAAGTCCGTCCGTACTTTGTGAAGTGATAATACCAAGGCATATACGTCCAGTCTATTTCAATCTTATATAGGTCAGAATGGTATGCTTCATGAAACCTTTGTGTTAATACTCCATCCAAAAATGGTGTGGCTAAACGTAAAAACAGATATCTTCTAGAAACTGCACGGGCCCTTTTATTGCAAATGAATGTTCCCAAATCTTTTTGGGCATATGCGGTTTCTATAGCATGTTTTCTCATTAATCGCATGTCATCCTCTGTTCGTCATGGTAAAATCCCTTACAAAATTATATTTCCCAATAAGTCGTTATATCCTGTTAATCATAGAACATTTGATAACACTTGTTTTATTCGGGATGTTCATCCACATATCACTAAATTAGATCCTAAGTCTTTGAAATGTATCTTCTTTGGTTATTCTCATCTTCAAAAAGGTTATAAGTGTTATTATCCTAGTATTAATAAATACTTTGTCTCAATTGATGTCACCTTCATAGAAGACACACTTATTTCTCATCCTCACTTATCCCGACTTCTTAAAGGGAAGATGACTCTATTTTTATTCCTAAAAATGTCCGTGAGGTCATATCTCACCCTGGTTGGAAAGATGTAATGATAGAGGAAATGAAAGCTTTGGATGCAATGACACTTGGGACTTGGTTAAGAAAATCTCCTGTGTTGATATACCATCCCAAAATGATGTGACTGAACGTAAGAATAGGCATCTTCTAGAAACTGCATGGGTCATTTTATTTCAAATGAATGCTCCCAAATCTTTTAAGGGGGGTATTCAGAACCAAAGAGAATTTGTGATTTAGCAGATTCAAAGTTAAGAGATAAGCCAGCAAGGAAGCTCATGATAGCCATCTGCTCTTGTTGGCGTTGTTGGATCTTCACATTAGGGCTAAGGGTAGCAACGTATTAAGCTCCTCATATGTCTTCTTGAACGCCATAAAATTATTATTCAGTAGGCGAACAAAGAAGGGAAGGAGAGGGCTTTGGTCACAGATCCGTAGCTTGTGCCGGAAAGACCGAACGCATCAACAAGACAAGAATAAACACTTCAACAGAAACGAACACAGCTATGGTGCATACGCCAACAACAACGAAGGACACGCGAAAACGCAGCAACAGGACCGGAATCGGGCTTTAGGAGGAAGTCGCCTTGCTGCTATCGCGTGGATAAGCAGAAGAAGACTGCTTCAGGAAGGATTTGCGCTAAGGGTGATAGAGGAAGCAATCACGGACTGCTTACAGCGAGAAGCAACTCTGAATCTTCTTGTTCTCGCAGCAGAAGTAATTATTGGGCGGATTTAGTGGAGACTTAATGAAGGATGAAGTCAACAATGGACGTTGATGATAAAGAGCCCTAGATCGGCACCGAAAGCAAATCGTAACAAATAAGAGGTTGATAGGAGGTGAACTGCAGGTCAAAGGAGGTGCAATCCTTCCTTCTCGCACCAAGCCCTAGATCAATCCCTTTACATGAGCAAAGGTGGCGACCGACGATGAAGCAACGACCAACAATGAAAGAGCTGGGAGGCGAACTGCAGCGACAAAATGAAAGAGGTGGGGATGAAGCAGGGACCGATGATGAAGCGAATCCTGGCAATGGGTCCGCACGAAGAGGTGAAGCGCCTAAAGAAAAGAAAAAGGAAATTGTGCGAAGCGCCAAAAGAAAAGGGACAAAAGAGAGATAGAAGCGGCGGTGGAAACCTAATTTAATGCTCTGATACCATATTACAAACAAAAGAATTCTTATCCTTTATTACAAGATGTAAGATCTATTTATATACAAAGTTAGGAGTCTATTCTAGAAAATAATTAAGAAGTTGGGAGTCTATTTTAGGAAATAATTAGGAATCTATTCTAGGAAATAATGTATTTTAGATAAAATACAAATTATGATATATATATTTATATAGCTAATATAATTAAAATAAATATATAAATTGGCCGAACTACTAGCAACTTGAGATTTGAGAATAGTGGTTAATCAACTAACTTTAATAATTTGTTTGCTACACAACTTGCATGTGGAACAATCAATCCATTAGTATAAGTTTTGTAAATTTGAGGCACGTAATGTAGTATAAGCATTCATCATTCATCTAAAGGTAAATAGTAGATGCAACCACTGAGAGGCCACTAGTTGCAATGATCTCAAGAAAGAAGCTGTTAGGTAACATTTGTGTTTAACCATTAGAAGAAGCAGTAGCAACAGCAGTGACAGCTCAATCTGATCCTTCCAATAGCGACGAGCAGTGGAAGGGGTGACTCACATGTGCTCGACAGTAGGGTGCTCAGGTTGATGGTGCTCGGGCAGAATTGTGGGTGGTTGCCAGAGGTGGGTTTGGAGGTTGCAGGAAGGCTGGCAACAGAGTAGGCAGGTGATGCAACAATGCATGATGTGACAACCTTTGCCTGCAAGGAGGGTAGCTGGTGCTGGTCAATGCTGGCAGCGGCAAAGCAGTGGATAAGGAGAAGATGGAAATACACTGCTGGCTAGAGTATGTTGGTCAGATTAGAAGTGGAAAGTTCCACGAGCAAATCTCGGGGGTGTGAAAAAGTGGAGGTGGTTAATAAATGCTTCATGGATGGCGCTCCTCTTCAAGCAGTCATGTCAAAGAAACAGGTTTTGAGGTGGTGTGGTGACTGCAACAATGCCAGAAGGTGGTGGGTAAGATGTGAGTAAATCCTCAATGAGTTGTGCACTGCAGATGACAGGTGGGTGCAGGTGGTGGTGATGCAGAGAATGCAAAACCATGGAAATATGGGTGTGGTTTGCAGTGAGGTTGTCTCAGAGGGAGGAAAATGATTTGAGTTGTGTTCCAATTTGGGAAAGAGGACTTGTATCCAAGGAGATACCCATAAGATAGCCAAAGGATTAGATAAAGACGGCAGATGTGCAAGAAGGAACGGATATTGAAGAACCACGAGATCTTGATCAGACCGAATTAGGAATTCAGAGTCTGATACCAATTGTTGCAACATGAAAAATCAGATCATAGAAAAGTATATATATATATATATATATATATATATATATCAAATCAAGCTGAAAGATGATGAAGGAATCCAAACCCTAGTTATAAATCATCAATAAGACAAATTGATTGTAAAATATTGATCTAGCTTATCCCTAAATAATATATAATAAACTTTTTAGACATTTAAACAACTTTAAAATTTAAAATAACTCTTAAAATTAGAGAAAATTGTAAATATTTAAAAATCAACTTTTAAAGAGAATCCTAAATTTATCCCTAGTATAGAAAAAAAGAGAGTATTACAAATAGCTACCTTTCTCGTTGTATATTTACACAACTCTTAGCCCCTTATTCCTTATATATTTGCACAACTTTATAACATTCCATTGTTGTTGCTTCAAATATATAATAGAACCCAACATGTTACAAATATATGCAACTATAGACCCTCTTAACAATTTGATATGCAAATTTGTCAACTAATCATTAGTAACAAAAAATGTAATGATTTATTAGATTGCACTTTTTCTATAACAATGTGATAAAAAATTTGTATATGTTTTGTTCTAGTGTGTATAGGGATGGAGGAAAATACCTGGCACATACCGTACCAAAATATACCAAACATACCGATTTAATGGCATACCGAAAATTTTTAGTACGTATTGAAATTTAGGTATTGGTATCGATATAAGGATTATATTAAAATTTTCAATATACTATACCGATACCAAAATTTAATTATTTATGGTATGGAATTTGTATCATATCGAAAATTCGGTACAGTATCAGTATGGATTTTTGTTATACCGAATTTTTCGGTATGGTATGTCGTATAGGGTTTCAATTTCGGTATATCTTACCGAACCACCCCTAATTGTGTACATGGAACAGGAGGCTATATCTATTGCAACTTGATTGTAAAACATCATTAGCTTTCAAGGGTGTATCTTAGCTCGGTTATCAGATGCTTAACCCAAATGGGATCACATGTTGCTAGGGTTATGTCTATATTCTACCACTGCTTTTGATCTTTCTTTATGGATAAATAAAAGTATATTCAATCCAAAGAAAAAGACGTACAAGCAAGATTAGGCTAGCCCAATCACCATCATCTGTCATCCCACAGCCTAGGGAGCTACTTATGTCTGACATAGCATCATATCGGAGCATATTCCCAATGACCGATATACTTGAGTTTGCACAATTGTGAAGATCTTTTCAATATCTAACTGTCCATCTCCAAAGAAACTACTATTCATCACTCGCCAAACATAGTGAATCATGGAAGACAAGGCCAAGTGACGGGCCTTTGTTACCACCTTACTGTTGGACCGATCGGACCGGCTAGAGAGGGGGTGAATAGTTTTTACCCCAATTCGCTTTGCTCTTCCTACAAGATTAGTGCGCAAGAGGAAATGTAAACTATACAATTTAGAACAATGCTAACACTTAATCTTTTACGTGATTCAAAAATTGCTTGCTCCTACTCCACGACGTATCCTTGAGGTGGACGAACCCTTAATTCTTTGGTGGATTAGTCCCCAACAATTTCCAACTAGATCATTCTCCTTCTCGGTGGAGAACAACCTCTCACAAATCTCTCTTCTTCTTTACAAGATGACAATTAGGGTTAGGAGGAAGAGAATAAACTTAAAGCCTTGAGCACTTAATCAAGAAGATTTCTCACTAAAGAGTTAACCCTTCTCAAGTCTCAACCCCCCCCCCCCCCCTCATTTAAATAAAGAAGAGAACTGTTAGCAAAACAGCTCAGCCCCGAGACCAGTCGACTGCTACCAAGCCCAGTCGACTGTTGCTCAGCCAATAGCTAATTTTCGAACAGACTAGTCGACTGATCTTTCTGTGAGTTTCTCTTAATGCTGTCAGTCGACTGCTTCCTTCGTCAGTCGACTGTCCAGCTTATAAACTCACTCTCAACCTCTCCGAAGTTCATCCTTCGCGTATGCCTTGAAGTCCACTTCCCCAACTTGCCCCTTTGAAGTTCTCTTCCTTTGGCTCTAGTCCCTCGGATGCACAGAAGCCAGCGACTTATCTCCATGTCATCCTTCACGTATACCTTTGCAGTCTACTTCCTTGGCTTGCCCTTTGAATTCTCTTCCTTTGGCTCTCATCCCTCGGATGGCTTCACCCCGTTGTTCCTCATGTGTAGATCACCAAGTCCTGCATGACTTAAACACACACATCAAACCAATATGAAAACCTAATTTAATCATATTGACACACACATCAAAACTCATGATCATACCGATCAAATTTAGGTTGATTGCACCAACAATCTCTTCCTTTTTGATGTGTGGCAATATGTTTAAGTTAGGCATAAAATAATTTTGAAAATACAAAGCATAGTATAACATGAAACATTAAAATTATCCATGCTCCCCCTCAACCTATGCTTTATTACATGATTTTCAAAGTTAGCATAAAACACATGAAGAAATAGGTTTCTAACTTAAACTCTTCTATTTTCCCCCTTTGATACCATCAAAAAATTATACCAATCAATTCAACCGAAAGCATCAAAGTAAAAACAGAGTGAGTAGTTTTTCTGAAAAATTCAATCGAAATCAGAAAATCAGAGTATCAGTTGACTGACCTCAGCGAACTAGTAAGATCAGTCGACTGGTGTTCCTACTAGTCAACTGGCACATTTCTGATCCAAATTTTAGCCTTTATGCTGAATTTTAGAACGCATAAAAATTTTCAAAAAATTCGAAAAATCACAAAATTTTGCAAACATATTTCTTAAATTATTCTTCAATAAGGAAAAATAAGTTTGCATGAAAAATCAAAGTATTTTTGAATTTTTGACCAAAACTCAAAAGTTTGAAAAACATTCAATTTTGTATCAATCTTATGTCCTAGTTTTGAAATCATATGTTTTTCAAATCTATACCATAATCAGTAAAACACAGAATTATTTTCAAAATATTTGAAATGTCGAACTATGATCTATGGGCACGATGTCCATTAATTAAACATTTACTTTCCCCATAGTTAGTTTATTATTGCTAAAATGATAGATTTCATAATCATCAAAATGTCATAAACACATGTGAATTATGAGTATTATCCTAACATCTCATATGCATAAGTAAAACCATAAATAAAGTCATTATGAGATATACTAAAGGTAATCTCTACTTAGCCCATTTGATCATAAATATATTTAGGCTAAGTGGTCCCCCTTAAGGTTTCAAGTCAACCATTTTTCTAAAATTTAAAATTTTAACATAGTTGACTTATCCCTAAATCCTAACCCTTGAGGATTGACTTTGGTACCTAATAGAAATGCTTTCTAATTGGGTTGACAAAGTACTCCTTAGGGATTCATTTTCTATCTATGGTCTTGGTTTTTGATTGATCTCTAGCAAGTAAACAATGATAAGACTTTTTATTGTTAGAGTCCTTGCATCCTAAACTCGTTTTCTTAAAACTTATCCTTTGGCTCCCAATGATCATATCTAATGTTTTGCAGCCAATTTTAAATTTTCTAAGAGCTTTAGTAAGGTTATCGACATTTTCCCTTAATTCCCTATTTTCCTCTTCTAAGCATGAATCACTTGAACTTGAGGAAATATGGTTATCATCCATAAGTGTCATGGATTCTAATTTTTCTCTAAGTATGCAATATTATTTTTAAACATTTGTTTTTCTTTCTAGCCTTAAATAAATCATTATTTGTTCTAGAAATGATTTTAACTAAAGTAGTAGTGGTAGATTGTATACCTCACTTACCGAGACGACCGAATCCGAAGTTTGATCTCCCCTTCAGTTGAG
>JAGFNQ010003311.1:0-28177 GCA_024364735.1 Boesenbergia rotunda
ACACCCATAGGAACCAATGTGAAAATGGATAGTGACATTGAAGGGAAAATGGTAGACTCTAAACAATATAGGAGCATGATTGGTAGCCTCCTATACCTAACCGCTAGTAGACCCGACATACTTTTTGCGGTAGGTATGTGTGCAAGGTACCAATCTTGTGCCAAAGAGTCCCATTTGGTTGTAGTCAAGAGGATCTTAAGGTATGTGAAAGGGACCCTCAATGTCGGACTTTGGTATCCTAGAACCCCTAGTGTTGACCTAATTGGATACACCGACTCAGACTATGCGGGTTGCAAGTTAGATAGGAAGAGTACAAGTGGAGGGTGTCAATTCCTTGGGTCTTCCTTAGTTAGTTGGAGTAGTAGGAAACAACCATGCGTTGCCCTATCAACAACGGAAGCGTAATATGTGGCAATGGGTGGGTGCGTTTCCCAACTCCTTTGGATCATGCACACCTTAGAGGATTATGAGCTACATTACACCAAGGTCAAAGTCTTGTGTGATAATGTAAGTACAATCAACTAACTAAACCGGTTCACCATTCTAGGACAAAACACATTGAAGTGAAACATCACTTCATTAGAGACCATGTGGCAAGGGGAGACATAGAACTACACTATGTTGAATCAAAGTCGAACCTAGCCGATATCTTTACCAAGCCTCTTCCGAATCGGAGTTTACATCCTTAAGAAGAGGCTTGGAATGTGTTTTGTGGAAGTATAGGATGAACTTGGAGACATTAGCTTTGAATAAGGGTGCTTGATCCATTAGGGTGATACATTTGGATCACTTGTGCTTGTGGCACATTGTTGAACCATTGAGAGTATCAAAATATGAAAACTAGACCAACTATGGGGAAGGCAAGTGTTTAATCAATGGACACTTTGCCCAAAGATCATAGTTGGACATTTTAAACTTTTGAAAACCATTTTATATCTTACATACTTTGCCATGCTTTTAAAAGTCATATGGTTGCAAAATTGGATTCAAAGTTTGATACAAAATGTAGAGTTTTCAAAGGTTTTGGATTTTTGTCAAAAGTCATGCATGTTTGAAATTTTATATGGTTTAATATTTTTCCCTAATAGAATATAACATTTCAAACATGTATGCAAAATTTTATAATTTTTGGAATTTTCTAGGAGTTTCTAGGAGTTTCTGAAATTTGGCAGAAAAGTTGAAATATCAGACTGATGGCGTATCAGTCGACTGCCGCATAGGCAGTCGACTGGCACGCAGGTTTTCAGCCACTGTGAGAAATTTCAGAAATTCCATATTCTCACATTTGATGCCATAGGTTTTGGTTGCTTGAGGCAATCATTTTGATGGTGTCAAAGGGGGAGAATGGATGGTTTAAGTTAGGATTTTGACTTAGAATGGATGATTTTAGGTATTTTGTCCAACTTAGACTTTGAAAGGTTAAAATTTGGGAGAAGACATGGATTAAGGGGGAGGTACCTCTTAGGTTCTGATATGTCTTATATTTTTAACATATTGCTGTTGTTAAGTGGAAACTTAATTTGGATTGTGACTAGAATTGAAAATGGGGGAAGACATAGGTTAAGGGGGAGGTTACCTCTTAGGGTTACTATGTCTCATGATTTTTCAATTCTATGTGTTGCTATTGCTATTGTGATTGTTGTTTATCTCTAATTGAAACATATTGCCACACATCAAAAAGGGGGAGATTGTTGAGGCAATCGATCCTTAAATGATTGGAAGATCATGGTTTTGATGTGTGGGCGAATATGTTCAAAGTTAGAGTGTTATGTTGCATTTGATATGTGTGATTGAGTTTGCAGGACTTGGAGAATCACACATGGTGGACATATCCGAGGGACGAGAGCCGAGGGAGGAGAGCTCCAAGGGCAAGCCGGAAAGTGGACTTCAAGGGCACACGTGAAGGGTGGCATGGAGGCAAGCCAAGGGAAGGCTTGCGTGCGCATCCAAGGGACGATGGCCAGAGGAAGAGGACTTCAAAGGGCGAGCCAAGGGAGCAGACCTGAAGGCACACGCGAAGGAGAAGGTCCGGAGTGGCTGGAACTAAGCTGGGAGGCAGGGCAGTCGACTGGCTTGGAGGCAGTCGACAGCCAAAACCCACAGAAAGTTCGCAGCCTCGGACCAGTCGACTGCCCCATGGGCAGTCGACTGGTATACCCCGAAACTAGCCGTTGGCCAGCAGTTAATGCTGGGCCAGTCGACTGGTGCGGGGCTGGACAGACTGCGAGTCTGTCCTTTTCACCTATAAAAGGAGCACCTTTTGTACGTGTACGGTACGAGTCTGTACAGTAACGAGGTGCTGCCCAACTGAAAAGTGTTCTTACTTCCTCTCACTCAATTTACTTCATTCTGTAAAGAGGAAGATCGCCGTTGTAAAGGTTTCTCCACTTGAAGGAGATTTTCATAGTGAAAGTTGTGCTCGCGGCGTGGATCCTTGGATTAGTTACCCATCTGGGTGGATACCAAGTAAAATACTCTTGTTAACATTGTTTCATTTTCCTTTACATATTATTTCCGCTGTGCTAACAATTCTGTAGAGATCGAAACGATCCGAAAAAGTGCATTCACCCCCCTCTGCACGCCTTAGACGATCCATCAGAGGGGTGAAATAAATCCCTATGGAACATGTAACGCCCGTAAAATCCTCTCAATATTTTTCTTTAAAATATTGATCATGCCTATATGGATTCTTGGGTAACATATGAATACTAGCATGAACCTTAGCATGATTTCTTATATGGAATAAAAAGCTAAATACTAATGGGCCATACATGAGCCCTTCTAGTACCATGGCTATTAGTGGACCTTGGGTAGAATTTTAACATAAATAGAAATGAGTTCCAATTAGGAATATTAGCATGACTCTTGGTGGGCTCTTATGTGGGCCTTGCAAAAAATAAGAGTAAATAGAATAAAAAGAAAGTGCATGCACCAAGGATTGAACCTTGGACCTAGAATAGAGGCAAAGCCTCATCATGCATGTACTAACAAATTCACCTAGCAAGGGAGTGCTATTGGAAAAGAAAGAAGATTTTAGTTGAGGCTAAAGGAGGTGAAGAGACACCATGTGAAGAGGCACCATGCCCTTCACTTAGTATAAAAGAGAGGGATGAGAAGTGAACAGACACTTAAGTTATTTTTCTCCTCTTTTCTTCCATCAAGGCTCTTCCTCTCCCCTCTTCTTCCTCCTTCTTGCCGTGAGCCACAAGAGAGTATTCCCCTTGGAAATACTTCACAAGAGGACTCCCTCTTGAAGATCCAAGGTTTCCTACAAGGCTACAAGGGCAAGGGGTGTTCTAAGGTCAAGAAGGTCTTCATCTTTTTCTCAATTTAAGGTTTATAACCAAGACAACAAGAGGTAAAACTCCCTCACCTGTGGTATAATAGCTTTTATGTTGTCTTTCTTGATTAAGATTTGTTTGGGATTTATGTTGAGAAAACTATGGAATTAGGGCTCCTTGCAACTTTCGGCCAAGCACCATTTTAGGGCTTGGGATGATGTTAAGACCTCACTTATACTTCCTAATGCTTTCTCATGATAAAATAAGAATGAATTGTAAGTTGTGAAATTTTTGTAGCACCCAAAAGCCCCTATGAAGTTTCGGCCCCTCTCCCATTTCATGGTTAGGATTAGATCTAACCCTCCAAGCATGCCTATTATGATTCCCTATGATACAATGGATGTTAATTGCGAGTTATACGAATTTTTCATGTCCTTATGACCCCTCTAGGGTTTCGGCCAAGACCCATTCCCATGCTAGAAAATTAGGGTTAGCCCCAATCATGTGTTCTGATGGCTTCCTATGACATTGTATGTATTGTATGAGACCCATTCCCATGCTAGAAAATTAGGGTTAGCCCCAATCATGTGTTCTGATGGCTTCCTATGACATTGTATGTATTGTATGAGCATTACTTTAGTTATGGTACCTCACATGTTGCTTGAATAATGAGACTTTCATTTACAAACTTTCGGCCAAGCACCTAAGTCTAAGGTTTGGGTTAGGCTAGGGTTTCAAGTGTACTTGTTTATGGGTCATTATGATGTAAATTTATGCTCAAATATGTTGTATGAATTTTATGGTGCCTAAACCCTAACTTTATGTGCTCATCACGACCTCGTATGCTTATGTTATGTGCCATGTTTTAGTAGGTTTTATTCATGGATGTTTTAAATCATATACCATGAACACATGTGTTGTGAAGTATGCATCATGTTTATGTAGAATTATGCATGCATTATGTTAAATACCTTGAACATATGCATTATGATATATATATTATGGTTATGTAGACCTACGCATATTTT
Source organism: Boesenbergia rotunda (assembly GCA_024364735.1). Lineage (NCBI taxonomy): Eukaryota > Viridiplantae > Streptophyta > Magnoliopsida > Zingiberales > Zingiberaceae > Boesenbergia > Boesenbergia rotunda. Next base: position 4,310 of record JAGFNQ010003311.1, read on the forward strand.
ATGTTGAATATCATGAACCTATGTAGTATGTATTATGTTCATATAGATCCTATCCATGCATGCTTTATGATAGATACCATGATCATGTATGCTATGTGATATGTAACATGTATGTAAAAACTTATCTATGCATGCTTACCTTATGTACCATGATCATGCATGCTTTATGAACAAAGATGATGTTTATGCCTTTAAGGCATAATTATGTATGTATGTCATGCCTTATGAAGTAAGATGATGTTCATGCCTCTAAGGCATAATGATGTGTGCATGACCTACCTTATGAATCAAGTCTATGTTTGTGCCTTTAAGGCATAATGATGTTATGCATTAACTATGAATGATGAAATGCTAAGTATGCTTTATACCATGCTCCATGTATTAAGATCATGTTTATGTCTTTAATTATGCTATGTAAGTTCTATGAATGATGAAATGCCAAGAGCATTTCTTATGATGTAAAGAGAAGCATGTGAAGCTATTTTACTTTATGGATGAGCTTGTACCGGACCCAAGTAAGGTCCAAGGGATGGGCTCCTCAGAAAGCCTTGGTTCTGGGACTACCGTAGCTTTCCTCGGTTCTGGGACTACCGTAGCTGTCCAACAGGGATGAGCTCCTTAGAAAGCCTGGTTCTGGACTATCGTAGTTGTCCCTATGTTGAAGGTAACCTAGTACCATAGTAGGTCGAGACTAGCTACCTCGCATTTACTTAGGGATGCGCGCAAATGATGGATGTATGTGGTACAAGCCGGGGCCCCCCATGATGTTGAGATTTATGTTTAAGTACTTATAATTATGATTTTCAAATAAGCATCCTTATGTTATGTGCATTTAACTCATGCATTCATTCATGTTATGCATCTATTCCATGTCAAGTATGTTATGTGCTTATATTTATGTCAAGTACTTTTTATGCCATGAGCTCTATGCACTTTCATTACATGTTAAGCACTTCCATATGATTATGTGTTTTCATGTACATCTATATGCCTCCTCATGTCAAATGCTTTATGAATACCTTCTCATGATATGCTTTTGTGTTATGTTACACTCTCTATGTTATGCCCTTTCCATTGACTATATGTGACGTATGATTTTAGTGAGTAGGAAAGGGTCTTACTAAGCCTGTGTGCTTATAAGTTTTATTTTCTTATACCGCAGATCAAGCAAGAGGATACTAAGCTAAGGGAAGCAGTAGGAGGGGCAAGTGTGTGTGTGGCAGTGACATGGCAAAAAAAAAAGAAAAAGATCCTATTACTCATAATTGTCATATGTCTTATGTTTTGCCTTGTCATCTTTAGTTTCATGCTATACTTTATGATGGTTTTCCTAAAGAACAACTTACTAGGAAAATTTTATTACTTAGGTTGCTTATGAACAACTTATGTTGATTTCTATATCGTACTTTATTGCTATGCTTATCTTTTCTAAATTAGGATGTTAACATGCTATACCATGATGTGTTCGTTTAGAACAATATGTTGACTTTAAGCTTGATGGTAGGATAAGTTATGTTTAATGCAAGCATGTTCAAGAATGTTATGTCTCACATGCTATGTCTTATGTTACGACAATGCTAAGTTTACCAAGTAACCATGTTTAAGAATGATAGCTAAGATATGTCAACATGATTCAAGTTTTAATTGCATGGTTTAAACGCATATGTATGAAGCTTTAAATTATTCCACTGCATTAAGATCTCCATATGCGTATATGTATGTTTGCGTAGCGCCGCCTTTCGCCTACATCGTAAGGCGGGAAGGACGGGCGTTACAGAACAAGTATAACACATAATCCAAGGTAAACAAGTCTCTAGTATATGCATGTCAATCAAGTGCAGAAATCAAATATAGCAAACAATGCACGATGCAAAATATGCACATGGTGCAATGATATGTGTCACCCCCTAATCCTAGTCAGGACACTGTCCACCTATCAAAAATGAACGTCCACGTGGGTAGAGCTGTGACAACTTGTACGCACTCTGCCATCACTGCTCCTGAGTGACCGAGTGGACAGGATGCTGGCGAAGGTCACTCTCCTACCCCAAGCAATGGGGAGCCTTGCTCTCATCTTCTCGTGTCTCAGGACGAGAAGAGATCCCTGGCTACTACCATGCACCGAAACCACCCTCCAAATAGTGACTGTGCGGAGCAATACAGGACAAATGCACACACTCTACGGCAGCCACTACCCCTGAGTGGATGTTGTTGGTGCAGGAAGCACCATATCGAACCTTGTTTTGATATTGGCAAAGAATTCAAAGTTAAGTTTGTTTGTGATCTAACAATATTCACTGAGTGTGCAGGATACAAAGTCCTAGCGAAGGACTGCCAGGATACAAAGCCCTAGCGAAGGGCTGCTAGGCACCTGGCGAAGGACTGCCAGGGTAACAAGCCCTAGCGAAGGACTGCTAGGCACTGCGAAGGAATGCCAGGGTAAAAAGCCCTAGCGAAGGACTGCTAGGCACTGGCGAAGGAATGCTAGGGTAAAAAGCCCTAGCGAAGGACTGCTAGGCGCTAGGCGAAGGACAGCCTGGGACTGAAGCCCTAGCGAAGGAATTCTAGGCATCGGGCGAAGGATAGCTCGGCATCCAAGACCTGGCGAAGGACTGCGAGGCAAAAGTCCAACTAAAGGAACGGTTGGCATCAGGTAAATTCTCCCGAGAGGAGTAGGTGAGGACGCGTTCCCCGTCGAGGGAACAGTAGGCGTCGGTTCGACCTAGGGTTCCATTTTGGAAGCCCAAAGTCAGAACCAAGACAGCTAAGGCTGTATAAACTAATATTTTATTGTGTTTTGGACTAACCCTGGATGCAGGACCGAAGGAACGAGTGTCTGCAGCTCAGAGAGCCTCAAAGGAATGAGGCAACAGCTGATCAGGGTGCCCGGAGTGTCCCGGGCGCCCCCAAGGTGAACACAAAACACAAGAAAGCAAAGCAAGCTTCGACAGTTCAACTCCCGAGCGCCCCCGGGCGCCCCCAGCGCTCCGGGCGCCCCCAGCGTCCCGGGCGCCCCCAGCGTCCCGGGCGCCCCCAGCGTCCCGGGCGCCCCCAGTGCCAGCTGCCGAAGCACACCCTCGCGAAGCCAAGAGGATGAAGGTTTGACCCGGTCAATGCGGGCGCCTCGAGCGCTCCAGGCGCCCCGGTCAAACCTGATCCTGATTTTGAAGGGATAAGATGGTGACCGCGCTGGAGACGGATCGACCGCCACGTGGGGGGCACCCCCGATGTCCCGGGCGCCCCCAGGCCCTATATAAAGGGCCCTCGACCCCAAGCTTCAAGCATCAATTCAATCAACGCTTCTACGCTCTTCTGCTCTCGCACCTCGCTCCGGAAACCTCCCAACTCGAGCCAACGACGTCCCGCTGCTCCGAAAAAGACAACATACATCGAACGTCGGTAAAAGAAGAGCCTCTTTTTAATTGTTAAGTTTACTGTGCTGTATTTATAAATCAATCTTTGTAAACTATTATTGCGCCTCATATAGAATTGCCCAAAGTAAACGGTCAACGACCGTGGACCTTGGAGTAGGAGTCGACCTAGGCTCCGAACCAAGTAAAAAAATTACTGTGTTCGCGTGTTTGTTTTTATCATCCGCTGTGCAATTTCTCTTTCCCTAAATCCGAACGTTTTCCAATATTCACCCCCCTCTATCGGTTCTCTCGATCCAACAGATGTGTATGCATATTCTCATGTAACTGGCGATGGGCTCAGACTACATAGGAGCCGATGATTGTCAGCATGCAACAATGCAAGGATGGTGCATGACACTAACTCATACAACATCCACCAAGTCCTCATCTATCACCTCAGTGCGCTATGTATAGGTCTGGATCCTATATCATGGTATACCCGTAACCTACTAGGTATACTGGCAAGGTACTAGTGATCCATCAATGTCAAATGCAAGAGGACCAATCACTACATCTATGCACATATATACACATGTCAACCATCGAAACTGTATGGAACTAGAGGCAAATCAACTCAAGAATAAGCAACAGATGTCAAGTAAAGGTATACTAAGGCAGAGGTAGCATATAAACTTACTGTTATCTATAACAAACCATGCATAGCAATATGACAATATCTAAAAAGATAAGTCAAAGGTACCCGCCTCCCAATAGAAGAATCCAAATGCGAAGAGAACCACCCGCCAATATCAGCAATAATAATCCAAATCAAGTCCCTGTATCAAGGACATATTTAATTAGCTATTACAAAAATAGTAACTAGCTAATTAATCACTAATCCTTTCTAGGGTTAACCTAATCCATCCCTTTCCATTTAATTACCTTTACTTAAATAGAGGGTTCCTAATTACCCCATGTAATTTAAGATTAGGTTATTAGATTTAATCTCCAATTAACCCTGAGGACACAACATGCATATTAATCCCATGTAACCCAGACAACAAGTCAAGTCATACTCTTATCAATTCTTAGTCCTCGGCTAAAAGACAGAATCATGATCCAAGATCAACAAAAGAATTCCGAACACAACCCAAACTTTAGGCTCACGGCAAGATGATCAAACAGTCCAATTCTCTATTCCTTACCAGAGTTAGATTAAAGGGCAAATCCAACACTAACATTCCCTTACAACTCAGAAAGCCAAAATCCAAAACGAATTTAAGGTTCCACACTGATTAGATTGATACAACCAGATTACAACAATACACCAATTCAACCCATTCAAGCTCAAATCCAATAAACATCATAAACCAAACAAACCTATAATCACATTCAGCTCCTCCCACAGCTCAATCCCGTTCATACAACAATCTCTACTCCACAATAACCCAATCTAAATAGAAATTAAATCACAAAAGCACAACCAAATTGGGGAACCAAGAATAGATAGAATTCAAGGGTTAATTACCAGCTGTGGAGTCTCACGGTAGTTGGTAAGAAGAAATCCATAAGCTGGAAAAGTAGAGGATCAACACTGCACGAGCTTAGAACTGCCCTAGGATCCCACTAGCCTCCAATCCACTTGAAGTACAAGAAAGAGCCTATATTGGAGCTGAATTAGAGCTCAATCCCTGCCAATCCACACAGGTGGTGATCGGGAAGGAACACACACACACGGTAGAAAACCCCAGATGGCTTACCTTTCTCTGGCTAGAGTTCAAGACTCTGGATGACCTACCACGGCGACCCGGCGGTGACCGATAGAATGGATGGGTGGTGTCGGTTGAACCGATGGTTGCGAGCGAAGGAGAAAGGGAGAAGGGAGCTAGGGCACACCTTGAACCAAAGACTGGTCGCACAACTCCTTCACGCGTGGAGGAGGTGGACAGAGTGGCTCCCCACGAGTGGCTTGGCTGCGGCTAGGGCACACGAAGGGGAGGAAGGGGAAAGGCGTCGGTCGGCTGCGGCTTGGGCACGAGGGGAGGAAGCTTTAAAGAGAGGGGGGTCTTTTGCAGAAAAGGTCCCTCACTTTTCTCAAATTCACACTAACCCTTAGGGTAAAGGTTTTAACCATTTAACCCTCCCATTTATTATAATCCACCTCAAACAATTTTCTAGGGTTAAATTATTTACACTCTCGATAACCCTAAATCTTCCATTATATTTTCTGAAAATTTATTTTCCTATTTTTTTGGCCGTATTTAACACTAGGGGTATCATCAAGTACCCCTGGCCGCTGAGGATCAGGAGAAGCTCAGCTTCATCACGGTAGATGATACCTACTATTACACCGTCATGCCGTTTGGGCTGAAGAATGCTGGAGCCACCTACCTGCACATGATGAATAAAGTCTTCCGATCTCAGATCGGAAGGAATGTTGAAGTATATGTAGATGATATTCTCATCAAGTCCACCCGAGCTGGAGACTTGATAGCCAATGTCGAGGAGACATGCCAGACACTGCGTAGATACGGGCTCAAATTGAATCCTGCCAAGTGTCTCTTCGGTGTCCGGAGCGAAAAATTCCTGAGGTACATAGTGACCAAGCTGTTGGGTTCTCCCGACACCAAAACATAAAATGCAGCGGAAATAAGAACCCTCGAGCGATCCATGCGAAAGAAAACTCGTACGAAGTTCGTCTATCTAATAGATCTATCTAAAGTGTATACTTTTGGAGCATGCCCTTTGCTTATCCCGCTCGTCCAAGATGTGCCAGATCTCTTGCACGTTCAAGTGTCCGTGCCTCTATTCGTATCTACACGTACACAATCTCTCAACTTCGGGAGAACTACCTTAGTTGTGCTAGCAACTTGAGGTAGTTCACAAGACCACCAAGAACCCCAAAGGGGTTTCGGCCAAGAGGGAGAAAGGGAAGAAGAAAGGAAGAAGGAAAAACACACTTTTTTTTCATTCAAAATGATTAGACCCTCTTTTATATTCATCCCATGAATATGAAGAGTCTTTTGTTTCTTTGACTTCCCTTCATTAAAGCCAATAAAGAGCACATCTTTTCTTGTGACTCTTCACCTTCTCTTCATCCAATGAAGAGAGACTTTTCTCTTTCCTTTATTAAACACTTTAATGAATTTCCCATGCAATTCTGGCCGGGCCTCTCGGGCTTCCGACTAGGTCTCTCGACCAAGTTTCCCGAGCAGGTCCACGAGCTCCCGACCAAGTCGCCGAGCTCCCGACCCAGTCTGCCGATCTCCAAGCTCCCGACCCAGTCTGTCGGGCTCTGACCCAGTCTGCCGAGCCCCGACCCAGTCTGCCGAGCTCCGACCCAGTCTACCGAGTGCCGAGCTCCTGACCCAGTTTGCCGAGCTCCCAACTCAGTCTACCGAGTGCTGAGCTCCTGACTCAGTCTGTCGAGCTCCCAGCTCAGTCTGCTGAGCTCCCAGCTCAGTCTGCCGAGCTCCCAGCTCAGTCTGCCGAGTGCCGAGCTCCTGACTCAGTCTGCCGAGCTCCCAGCTCAGTCTGCCGAGTGCTGAGCTCCCGACTCGAGCTCCTGATCAGATTTCCTGAGTTCCCAACTCGGGCTCCCGAACTCCCGAAGCATCATGTCCTTAGTGTGTGACCCAATAGATTCTCATGATGTTGATAATGTGCCTAAACGCTTTATACACATAAGCAATGAGCGGCATCTAGCAATGCATCATTGCTACCCAAGTAACAAGAAAAGTTGAGATCTGACTAAACCTCTGTGACTATGATAGTGTATGACCTTATCCATCTATCCTTGATATCTAGATTGACCAATGAGGCATAGACCGTGTCATCCTCAAGCAATCTTGTGTTTCTTGATCCCCGAGTAGACTCACTCAAACAAATGAGCTCAATATCTCATATTGACTCATTTGAGCATGACCATGCGTTTCAGTAGTCCTACTTGATCAAGGGGCCCACAGATATCACATCCATCATATGGGATGGATAGATCTCATCTACATCACTCACATCCCTCCGCATACTTCATTACATACCCAGTGATCACCTTTATAGTCCACCCTGTTACGGGTTACGTTTGACGATACCAAAGTATATAACTCCTTATGTAGGGAACCGTAGTGACTTTAGGTCTAAGGACTATTCATACCAATAGTCACATGAGAAAGTTTATGACACTCATATGACAATCTATGAAACTTTCTCATGGCGGGTCAATTCAGTACACATTCTCTAATGTATACCCATGTGTCAACTTGATATCACATATCCATGACTTGTGAGCTCAAGTCATCAATTGACCTACATGCTATTCTCCATGCATTAATATTGTCCTTGAATATTAATGCTTGACTAGGAATAGTTTAGTGTAGTGTTGTCTACATCATCTCATTATCAATTCAACCAATCGATATGATGTAGATAAGAACCTACTACCCAAGGACATTATTATACTTAGTTATTTGGCACAAACAATAATGTAAGTATAATAACCAAACATGCCTTTATTAATAATAGAATATGATATAAAAAGTTCCTAGTCAATCATCATGTGATTAGCTCTAGGGCTCCTACTAACATGAGTGGGGTATCGAGGCCAACCCCAGCAAGGTCAAAGCATTGCTAGGCATGCCCCCGCCAAGAAATCTCCGAGAAGCACAGCGGCTCACAGGGCGAATTACAACCCTGTCCTGATTCATCTCCCGGTCAGCCGAGTGGGGATTATTGTTCTTCAAGACCCTGCGCAAGGCCACCAAATTTTAGTGGGACGCTGATTGTGATATGTCATTTGAAGAACGGAAGGCCTACCTCGCTGAGTTTCCCGTGTTAGCCAAGCCGGAGGTCGGGGAAGTCCTGTATGTCTATTTGGCCGCATTAGCTGACTCAGTTTGCATGGTCTTAGTCAAGCAAGAAGCAGCCGAGCAGTTTCCATTGTATTTCTTTGCTCATCTACTAAAAGGAGCCAAGTACCATTACATGACACTCGAGAAGTTGATGTATGTGTTGTTGTTAGGTGCTAGGAGGCTCTGACCTTACTTCTTGGCACACCCTATAGTGGTGCTAACAAATAGCAATTTAGGCCGAGTGGCCTCTAATCCTGAAGCATCTGAGTGGTTGATCAAATGGACCACCGAACTGAGTGAGTACGACATTCAGTTCCAACCTCGGCCAGCCATCAAGCCTCAGGCCCTCGCGGATTTTCTTAGTGAGCTGCATGCAGACGAGGTTGAAGAAGCGTGGCAAATATATGTGGACAGCTCAGCTGCTCGGTCGGGTAGCGGGATCGATATCCTGATGATCTTTCCGAAAGGAGAGCAGATGCACTTATCCGTCCGACTGGAGTATCGGGCCACGAATAGCAAGGTCGAATACGAGGCCCTCATATCCAGACTGCAGGCTGCCAATCAAGTGGGGGCAACCCGGGTGATGCTTTATTCTGACTCCCAACTAGTCATGCAGCAAGTGGCTGGGCGATTTGAGGTCAATAGTGACAGGCTGTAGGCCTTCATCGAGGCCTATGAGAAGCTGAAGGCCGAATTCCAGGAAGTGCAAGTGCGGAAGATTCCAAGGGAGGATAACTTCAAGGCAGACGAATTGGCTAAGTTAGCCAGCTCAGTTGGCTCTTGGGTGCTTCCCCAGCCGGGTGGCCCAGCGCTGCTAATCATGCAAATAGAAAGGCAAGGCGAGCTGGAGTTGGAATCCGACTGTCGAACCCCAATCATTACTGTAACGCCCCAAAATTTCCATTTTTAGTTCTTAAAGTCCTTAGAATTATTTAAAAATGGGTGATAGTGGATAGATTGACCAAGTCTGCCCACTTCCTAGCCATCAAGTTATCGCATTCGGTAGAGCAGTTAGCACAGCTGTACGTGAAGGAAGTAATCAGGCTTCACGGAGTTCCGAAGTCGATCGTTTCTGACAGAGATGGGCGGTTCATCTCCCATTTTTGGAGGTGTGTTCAGGACGCCCTAGGCACCAGACTTCAGTTCAGCACAGCTTTCCATCCCCAGACAGATGGACAAACAGAGAGAGTAAATCAGATTTTAGAAGACATGCTCAGGGCTTGTGCGTTGGACTTTAAAGGTAGTTGGTGTAAATTTCTGTGTTTAGCTGAGTTTGCCTACAACAATAGCTATCAGGCCACCATCAGGATGGCACCTTATCAGGCATTATATGGCAGGAAATGTAGATCACCCATATGTTGGCAAGAAGCTGGTGAGAAGAAAGAGATGGAGTCAGGACTAGACAGCCAGACTGAGCTTATAGATGAGACCACCCAGGCTATCCAGACGATCCGCCAGAGGATTGAGACTGCCCAGAGTAGACAGAAAAGTTATGCTGACACACGCCGTAGGCCACTGGAATTCCAAGTTGGAGATTCAGTATTTCTCAAGGTCGCTCCTATGAAGGGAGTGATGAGATTTGGCAAAAAGGGCAAGCTGAGTCCTCGCTACATAGGACCCTACAAGATCATAAAGAGAGTTGGTAAGGTAGCATATGAGTTGGACTTACCAGAGGATATGTCAGCTATCCACAGTACATTCCATGTCTCCATGCTAAAGAAGTGTATTCACGACCCTAGCCAAGTGATTCAGCCTCAGTCAGTACAGATCCCAGAAGATCTTAGCTATGAGAGTAGACCGACACAGATAGTGGACAAAGCAGTTAAAAGATTAAGAAATAAAGAAGTGCCACTAGTGAAGGTCATCTGGCAGAATCAAAAGCATGAAGAGGCTACTTGGGAACGTGAGGACAGCATGAGAGAGAGATATCCAGAATTATTCTAAGTTCGAGGACGAACTTTTCATAAGGTATGGGGGATTGTAACGCCCCAAAATTTCCATTTTTAGTTCTTAAAGTCCTTAGAATTATTTAAAAATGGTTTAGAAATATTCTAGATATTTTTAGGGATTTTTAGAATATTTTTATGGAATTTTCCGAGTTCGTTTAGTATTTTAAAAAGGAAGAAAAAAAAAGAAAAAGGAAAAAAAACCACTTAAGGGCAGCCGGTGGTTCGAACCCGCGACCAGCAGGAGACAAGGCAAGCGCGCGACCAGCCAGGCTAGGGTATCAAGCACAACAAGGGACGGAGAGAAGTGTATTTAAGGTATAGTTAGGTTGATCCGCCCCTTAAGTATAAATAGATAATTAAAGAGAGAAGTTTTATTTCTCTCCTCTCCAAACCCTCACGCCGACCTCTTCTCCTCTCTTGGGTGAAACAACACCAAGCTCTAGGGGGCCGGCCAAGGCTCTCCTCCAAGAGATCTTCCAATATTCGGAATCCCCGCGACGAGAGGAACGCGTAGGCGCGAAGAATTCTCCGAGATCTCAAGTTTCTCCCGAGTCCTATACGTCAATCTTGGTTGTAAGTCCAAGATATCAATGTAAGTACTGCTCACCTGCAGTAAGAGGCGGTTTTTCCGCAAGAATTTCCCTTAAAAGTTTTTAAAAAGAGATATTTACTTCTTGTTAAGATTTTTGCATGTGATCTTAGTTCATTATATGCTTATATATTTTATTGAGTGCCCTATATGAGGTTAGGGTCCAAGAAAAGCTATGAGAAAAGAAAAGAGAAGATAAAGATAAGAAAAGAAAAGGCCAAGGCCTTAAGAAATCCCCAAAAGTCAAGACTTAGGGATTTTAGCACGCAAGGTGCTCCAGAAAATGCCAAGGCATTTACAGATAAGAAAGAAAAGAAAGAAAAGCTATTTTATTTTCTAAGGCCAGTACCCGACGTCCAAGGGCGTCGTTAAAGAAATCCAGGTGTCCAATTCCAAGGTCTTGGCCCTGGTAGACCAAGGTCTGCTCTATTAGGATTGGTGGCTCGCTACCCCAACCTTTTAGGGAACGCGCATATGAGATGGTACTTACGTCTTCAGTGGATCCAAGTGATTATTATTTTCAAGTATATGCTTTAGCAAAGTTTCGAAAGTTTAAGAGAGTTTTCAAAAGTTAAAGAATAGCTAAAGTTTCAAGTTGAGCCAAGAAAAGTAAATTGAGATTTATTATTGCTTGAGTATGCATGTTTTGAGTTATACATGTTCTTAGTTTTCTTTCAAGCATATTAGTATCTCATATGATTTTCAGTTTGATCTAGAAGCATGTTTGCACATTTCGAGATTTTGTGAGCTAGATAGTACTTACTAAGCTTTTTTGCTTACTAGTTGCATTTCCTCTTATTGCAGATAAAGGTAAAGGCAAGCAATTCTGAAGGAAGGCGACGAGGCGGTGCTGAGAAAAGTGTGTGTGGTGGCTGATTATGGAGAGATCTTTGGCACAAGACAATTTAGTTATTTAATTCACAATGTTATAGTTCATTTGAGTCTCAAGTTCTTGTTTTATGGAGTTTAGCGAACATGTAAGTTTTGGATGGTTTTACATACTCAATTTCTTAGAGTAAAGATTCCATGTCATTTCTTTTAGCCTATATATTCTTATGATTGCATTGGATGAGTAGAAATGTGAGTAGTTGGAGATATTGATACTTTGTTAGAGAAATAGATGCATGTGCCAAGATAGTATCAATTTCTTCTTTGAATTAAGTTTCATTGCTTAAATATGTTTAGAAAAGTTGCATTCACATTTCATAATGCTTTAGCAAGGTCATAGAACATGTATTTGGTGTTATGAATGTATAGAAGTCAAGATTGGTACAAACTTTAGTGTTAAAGTTCATATAACTTGAATAGTTTATTTTCTTCCGTAAAAGTCCAAATTTCAAGTTTATGGATTCGTTTTGATTGGCTAAACTCATTTGAAAACTGTCATAGAGTGTAGAAATGGTGTCATGATTCCATATGGCTCGAAATTATAGGTTTGGAGGAGCTGTGAAGCAACTGCCGAAACCTGAGTTTTCTGAATTCAGGCCTATCAGTCGACTGATGCAGTATCAGTCGACTGATACCCGATTGTGGTGTTGGGCGAGGCAAGCTTCAAAGTGTACCATTTGCGAGCTTTTGAGATAGAAAGTGTGATATGTTATTATGCATGATTGCTTAAGTTAGAATATAATTGTTAGATGAAAAAAAAAAGATTTCTGCATTTTTAGTCATGTATCAAAAGTCGAGAAGTAGAGAAAAGTAACGATCCGTCTGAAGCAGAGAAGGCGGGTCGCTACAATTACCTACCTCACGAGGGGAGTCTTGCCGACCGACCGAGAAGAAGCTCAGTGGCTCAAGAAACATGTAGCCCGGTACACCATGGTCAGCGACGTGTTATACAAAAGAGCAGTCTCCCGTCCTCTACTCAAGTGCTTGGGCGAGGAGGATGCAGACTATGTACTGCGAGAAATTCACTTGAGGATCTGTGGAAACCACGTTGGGGCTCGTGCGACGGCTCGGAAGGCACTAATGTCAGGCTATTATTGGCCGACCCTGCAGAAGGACACCAACGATCTGGTTTCCACCTGCCTATCTTGCCAAAAGCACCACTGCCTACCACATCGGCCCACAGAGACAATGAAAGCATCGGTGGTCTCCTGCCCTTTTGATCAGTGGTGCATGGACATTGTGGGGCCGTTCCCGACTGCCGCCGCCCAGAAGAAATATTTGCTGGTGGCCGTTGATTACTTTTCCAAATGGATAGAGGCTGAGGCTCTAGCGCGTATCACCGAGCAGGCGGTGATGAAGTTCCTGTGGCGGGACATATTATGCCGATATGGAATCCCGCACAAAATTGTCTCGGACAATGGAAGGCAGTTCCAAGGTCGAAGGATACAAGAGTGGTGCTCGAAGTATGGTATCAAGCAAGCCTTCACTTCGGTAGCCTATCCCCAAAGCAACGGCCAGGCAGAAGTGGCCAACCGAGAGATCCTTAAAGGATTAAAGACTAAGCTGGATAATGTCAGTGGAACGTGGGTAGATGAGCTCCCGAGCATCCGTGGGCCCTGCGAACTACAACCAAAGAAACCACGAGGTGCACACCTTTCCAGCTGGTCTATGGGAGCGAAGCGGTAGTCCCGGTCGAGGTCGGATGTGAATAGGGCCGACGGGCGGCTTATGACGAGGATAACCCGGAAAGGAGGCGGCTGGAGCTGGACCTGGTCGATGAAATCCGAGACAAAGCAGCCGCTCAGATGTTTGCATATCGGCAGAAAATGAAACAGAAGTATGATCGGAAGGTACTGCCGAGGACGTTCCAAGTAGGGGACCTGGTCTGGAAGAGAATCAAGCCCGTCGGAGATGTAAGTAAGCTGGAGCCGCAGTGGGGAGGACCCTTCAAAGTTATTCAAAAGCTCACCTCGGGGGCTTACTACTTGGAGAATGAGCAAGGGAAGAGGTTGGATCGACCCTGGAGAGCGATCCACCTTCAGCCCTACCAGGTGGCCGAATGAGAACTTGTAATATGAATATACAATGCCCATGATAGTGAAAAAACACGGTCCTCACTCCACTTGCAGGTATGCTAGACTCTCGTCTCCGCACGAGTTATAATCGGGATCCGCTCCCATCTATCCCTCGGATCGGCTCTCAGTCGGACGCGTGGCAGCCCACGCTCCCTGAGTCTTGCCCCACCGAGTGCGCAAAACTCTTGCCTCGCTAGCAAGTTATAAGCGGACCAGCTTCCGCGCCCCACTCAGTTCAGTGTCTCCGATGGGACGCGTGGCGGCCCACGCTCCTGAGAATGGGCCTGAACCAGTGTCCAGACTCTCGTCTCCGCACGAGTTATAATCGAGATCCGTTCCCATCTATCCCTCAGATCGACTCTCAGTCGAACGCATGGCAGCCCACGCTCCCTGAGTCTTGCCCGACCGAGTGCGCAAAACTCTTGCCTCGCTAGCAAGTTATAAGCGGACCAGCTTCCGCGCCCCACTCAGTTCAGTGTCTCTGATGGGACGCGTGGCAGCCCACGCTCCTGAGAATGGGCCTGAACCAGTGCCCAGACTCTCACCTCCGCATGAGTTATAATCGGGATCCGCTCCCATTTATCCCTCGGATCGGCTCTCAGTCGGACGCGTGGCGGCCCACGCCCCCTGAGTCTTGCCCGACCGAGTGCGCAAAACTCTTGCCTCGCTAGCAAGTTATAAGCGGACCAGCTTCCGCGCCCCACTCGGTTCTGTGTCTCCGATCGGACGCGTGGCGGCCCACGCTCCTGAGAATCGGCCTGAACCTGTGTCGAGACTCTCATCTCCGCACGAGTTATAATCGGGATCGGCTCCCATCTATCACTCGGATCGGCTCTCAGTCAGACGCGTGGTGGCCCACGCACCCTGAGTCTTGCACGACCGAGTGCACAATACTCTTGCCTCGCCAGCAAGTTATAAGCGGACCAGCTTCTGCCCTCACTCGGTTCAGTGTCTCCGATCGGACGCGTGGCAACCCATGCTCCTAAGAATCGGCCTGAACCAGTGTCCAGACTCTCGTCTCCGCACAAGTTATAATCAGGATCCGCTCCCATCTATCCCTCGGATCGGCTCTCAGTCGGACGCGTGGCGGCCCACACTCCCTGAGTCTTGCCTGACCGAGTGCGCAAACTCTTGCCTCGCCAGCAAGTTATAAGCGGACCACCTTTCGCGCCCCACTCGGTTCAGTGTCTCCGATCGGACACATGACGGACCACGCTCCTGAGAATCGACCTGAACCAGTGTCCAGACTCTCGTCTCCACACGAGTTATAATCGGGATCCGCTCCCATCTATCTCTCGGATTAGCTCTCAGTTGGACGCGTGGCAGCCCACGCTCCTTGAGTCTTGCCCGACGGAGTGCGCAAAACTCTTGCCTCGCCAGCAAGTTATAAGCGGACCAGCTTCTGCGCCCCACTCGGTTCAGTGCCTCCGATCCGACGCGTGGCGACCCACACTCCTGAGAATCGGCCTGAACCAGTGTCCAGACTCTCGTCTCTACACGAGTATAATTGGGATCCGCTCCCATCTATCCCTCGGATTGGCTCTCAGTCGGACCCGTGGCGACCCACGCTCCCTGAGTCTTGCCCGACCAAGTGTGCAAAACTCTTGCCTCGCCAGCAAGTTATAAGCGGACCAGCTTCCGCGCCCCACTTGGTTCAGTGTCTCCGATCGGACGCGTGGCGTCCCACGCTCCTGAGAATCGGCCTGAACCAGTGCCCAAACTCTCATCCTCATGAATTCTAAATCGGGAATAGCTCCCAGACATCTCCTCGGCTCGACCCTTAGTCGGGTACGTGGCATCCCACGACCTCTGAGTAGGGCCCGGGTGGATGCACCAAGCTGGTTTGGATGAGGCCCATGGCTCATGAAGGGCGTTTCAAATTGCCCGAGCAAGCAACATCGCTAGTTAACTCAGACGAGGGTTCCAAGTACCAACTCATTCGCTTGCGCCCGAACAGCTGGCACTCGGAAGCTTTTAGGCCTAAGTGTTTTGCTCTATCATTCGACTGAGTGCAGAGGCTGGCTGATAGTAGCCCCTACAGCATTGGCTAAGGCGGGTCGGCCGGCCGACCCACCAAAAAAACCACCCTGGGTTGCGCGAGGGGGGGGGGGGCAAACCAGCAGGAGCACCTACCACAGAGGGCACCGGAATAGGAGGGGGAGCCCCGCGAGTTGTAGTTCTCGGGGAGGCCGCCCACGTCAAGGGAGAGCAAACAGGACCTCACCAGCAGAGGCTGGGGAGAATGCAATAAAAGGGTCCCCACGGGATAGCGGGGTCAAAGGGCCGCCTTAGCCGAGGATGCTGGAATGAAAGCTCCCAGTTGAAGCAAGGTGGGGGAGGTATCGCGGGTCGACGGAGGAAGAGATACCTCGTGAGCTGGCGGAGGATGGGTGATCTCCAGATTAGAGATCACTGGAATGGGAACCGCCACCCCTTCCTTGGTCAAGGCCGGGAGAACGAGCCTGACCCTCTTAGCCAAGGGGGAACGACCAGCAGATGCGGATAAGGGTGACGAATTAGCTAGCCGAGCCCTCGGCATATAATCATCAACAGCGCGAAGTTTGGGGTCAATGGCTGGCATTTTGCCCTTGCTCGAACTTGATTTGGGAAAGACAACTTTCGAAAAAGGCGACGATTGGAGACAGAATGGTTCACCAGTCTGAATGATGGGCTCATCAGTAGGGAGATAAAATCCCTCATCTGAGGAGGTGGGTAACATTTTGCGGGAGAATGGTTCCTCTGAAGATGTGGTTGACATCTCATGAGAGTAAGGAAGGTGGCCGTAAAATGGAAGGGGACAAAAGTCCAAGCATAGTAAACGGCGATGCTGGAGTGTTGAGGCGTGGCGACGAGAGCTGTAAATCGCGCCTATATATAGGAGAAGACGAGCGATCTCAGTCATTCATAGAAGGCCTCGGTAAATCGCGGGATTGAATGGTAGCCCTCCGGTTGTGTCAAGGGGGAATACCGAGACTCGATGAGGCGTAAGCATGTTGACGATGTAAAACGGTTCGTCGCCCGAGGTGCCCATGACCGGTGATTGACCCTTCGCTGCCCGATACGTCATTCACCCATTGATACGCCCATTCACTAGTTAATGCAATCGTCGGAAATCAGGATATGAATCGGCCCGATGTGACAATCAAAGAGATGTGGGTTGATCAGTCGAACGACTGAGCCAGAGATGGCTGACATGGCTCAGACCCTCGTTAGATCACAAATCCCTTGGTTTAGGTCTCGGTCGGATGCGTGGCGGCCCACGTTCCCCGGATTCTGGCTTGACCAGGTGGCCAAACCTTCATAGACAGGCCAGCTCCCGCAGATCTATTGGTTCGAGTGCCGGTTGTACGCGAGGTGACCCACGCTCCCCGGGCCCGACTCAACCAAGTAGCCAAATCTCCACAGGCGGGGCAGTTCCGGGTCAGGCGCGTGGCGACCCACGCTCCCTGAGCACTATTCGAGGAAAAGGATTATCTCTTGGTATGACTTGTCAATAAGCGGGTCTATAATATTTCCTCGGATGGTAGCCTAACATTCAGTCAGTTGGCCCGAGAGACTTACAACTTGTAATTGTCATACCCAGATGTACCAGATGCAAGAAGGCACTTCCGCCTCGCAGTTTATGCTAAAGATGTTGGGGTACATTGAGCGACTGAACACACTCGGTTTTGCAATGGATCATGAACTAAGTATTGACTTAATTCTGAGTTGTTTGCCCAAAAGTTATTCGCAATTTGTGACGAACTATCGGATGAACAAGCTGGAAACTAACATTCCTGAGTTAGTCAACCTGCTGAAGTCTGTAGAGCCTTCTGTAAAGCAGGAACAAAAGGCAGTTCTGTTAGTTGGTTCCTCGAAGAAAGGTTCTAAGAGGAAGGCCAAAGAACAGAATAAGAGAAAGAAGAAAAAGGCTAAAAAGATTGAAAAGAAACCAAAAGGCACTTGCCATCATTGTGGCAAGGAGGGTCACTGGCGAAGAAATTGCAAGGTTTATCTTGAGTCCTTGAAGAAGAAGGCATCCGATGCCCCGTCCTCTTCAGGTATCTTCGTTATTGAATGTCACTCTATTTCCTCAAATACCTGGGTACTTGATACTGGGTGTAGCTCACATATATGTAATGACATACAGGGGCTAAGGAATAGAAGAAGACTCGTCAAGGGAGAAGCAGATTTGCGAGTTGGAAATGGAGCAAGGATTGCTGCTATTGCCATCGGAACATATTTGCTAAAGCTCCCGACTGGATGTATCTTAGAACTGGATAATTGTTATTTCGTTCCTTCGTTAATAAAGAACATTGTATCTATTTCATGTTTGAATGAAAAAGGTTATCATTTGACTTTTAGTAACAATTGTTGTTACATAACTTTGAATGGCGTTCTTATGGGAATGGAACTTTGTGCAATGGCATCTACACGTTAGATTTATCCAGTGACGTTTTCAATATCGAAGTTAGCAACAAACGTGCTCGAATAGATAATCGAATAGACTCCTACACTTGGCATTGCCGTCTTGGCCATGTAAGTAAGAAACGCATGACCGAATTGCACCGATGTGGAATTTTGGAATCATTTGAACCCGATTCATTTGATACATGCGAATCGTGCTTAAAAGGCAAGATGACCAAATTACCCTTTACCGGAAAAGGTAATCAAGTGGGAGAGTTGCTTGGTCTAATACATACCGATGTATGTGGACCAATGTCAACTCCTGCACAAGGAGGCTATAGCTACTTCATCACCTTTATCGATGATCACTCACGATTCGGGTACGTGTTCTTGATGAAACACAAATCTGAAGCTTTTGATAAATTCAAAGAGTTCAGAAATGAAGTAGAGAAACAACTTGGCAAAAGTATTAAAATACTTCGATCCGATCGGGGTGGTGAATACTTAAGTCAAGAGTTTCAAGATTATCTAAGGGACAATGGGATATTATCCCAATGGACTCCGCCATATACACCACAGCATAATGGTGTATCTGAGAGGCGCAACCGAACCTTGATGGACATGGTTAGGTCAATGATGAATCATGCAACTCTTCCAAAATCCTTTTGGGGTTATGCACTTAAGACAGCTGTTTATTTATTAAACAGAGTCCCGACCAAGGTAGTCTCTACTACTCCATATGAGATTTGGAATAGTAAGAAACCTCACTTAACTCACCTTAAGATATGGGGTTGTCCTGCTTACGTAAAGCGGGTTGTATCAGACAAATTGGATGCTAAGTCTGATAAATGTCTATTTATTGGATACCCTAAGGAAACGAAGGGTTACCAATTCTATCATCCCTTGGAACAAAAGGTGTTTGTTTCAAGGCATGCTGTATTTCTAGAAAAAGAATTTCTTTTACAAGAAAACAGTGGGAGTGGCTTTGAACTTGATGAAGTTCAAGAAACTCCAATAGACATTACAGAGACACCGAGTCTAGGCCCACAACCGATAATTCATAATGATGAGCTATCAGTTGAACCTAAAACTACACCACCTCTACATTGGTCTGATAGGACACGCAACATTCCAGAGAGATACGGATTTCTCGTAAGTGAATCGAACGACGTGTTGCTCATTGGCGATGACGAACCTATCAGTTATGAAGATGTTCTGAAAAGTTCAGAAAGGGACAAATGGCTTGAAGCCATGAAGTCGGAAATGGATTCCATGTACGAAAATCAAGTATGGGACTTGGTTAACCCACCTGAAGGGATTAAACCAATAGGGTGCAAGTGGGTTTTCAAGAAGAAAACTGACATGGAAGGTAATGTTGTTACCTTTAAGGCTAGATTAGTGGCAAAAGGATATCGTCAGAAACAAGGAATTGATTATGACGAAACCTATTCGCCAGTAGCTATGCATAAATCCATTCGGATGCTCCTAGCCAGAGCAGCTCATTATGATTATGAGATATGGCAAATAGATGTGAAAACAGCTTTCCTTAACGGAAACTTGCTTGAGGACGTATACATGATACAGCCTGAAGGTTTCACATCGGTTGATAAAACCAAGGTATGCAAGCTTCGACGATCCATATATGGACTGAAGCAAGCATCTAGGAGCTGGAATATCCGTTTTGATGAGACAATCAAAAAGTTTGATTTCTCACAAAATCCTGACGAACCCTGTGTGTACAAGAAGATTAGTGGGAGTGCAGTCGTATTCCTAGTATTATATGTCGATGACATCTTACTTATAGGAAACGATATTTCAGTCTTACAGACAGTTAAAATTTGGTTATCCAAAACTTTCTCCATGAAAGACCTGGGAGAAGCAACCTATATCCTTGGGATTAGAATCTATAGAGATAGATCAAAACGGTTGCTCGGTCTTTCGCAGTCTACATATATAGACCGAGTGCTAAAAAGGTTTAGCATGTCGGAATCCAAGAAAGGTTACCTTCCCATTAGGCATGGGATCAACCTTTCAAAGTCTATGTGTCCGCGCACAGAAGACGAGAGGATTTGCATGAATAAGATTCCCTATGCATCCGCGATAGGATCTATCATGTATGCTATGTTATGTACTAGGCCTGATGTATCGTATGCTTTGAGCGTCACAAGCAGATACCAGTCGGATCCAGGAATGGATCACTGGGCGGCTGTTAAGACAATCCTTAAGTACTTAAGAAGAACTAAGGATGTGTTCCTAATATATGGAGAAGGAGATTTGGTAATACGTGGGTATTCAGATGCCAGTTTCCAGACAGATAAGGATGACTCCAAATCGCAGTCTGGATACGTATTTACTTTGAATGGAGGGGCAGTAAGTTGGAAAAGTTCCAAACAAGACACCGTAGCGGATTCTACCACGGAAGCGGAATATATCGCAGCTTCGGAAGCAGCAAAGGAAGCAGTCTGGATCAAGAAGTTTGTCTCCGAACATGGTGTGGTTCCAACCATTGATGAAGTAGTGCCGGTTTACTGCGACAACAATGGAGCTATTGCACAAGCAAAGGAACCAAGGTCTCATCAGCGATCCAAACACGTGCTTCGCCGCTATCATCTGATCAGAGAGATTATAAGTAGGAATGACATACAAATTGAGAGAGTTCCCACTGAAAGGAATATAGCGGATCCTTTAACTAAGACCTTGCCTCAAAGCAAGTTTGAGGGTCATGTTAGAGCCTGTGGTATTGGATACCGTAGCGATTGGCATTAGGCCAAGTGGGAGTTTGTTAGTGATATGAGAGAAGTGTCCTAAGGCAATCGCCTTATGATTGTAAACATTTATTTCAATAAATGATAATTCACTATTTGAGTATACATGTTTGTGTATTTGATTGGGATCTTAAACTCATCTACTGAATGTCCGCAATACAACTCACAGCATAAGAGAATTTGTGATGGGATCACAACTAGTGATTATCTCTAAATGTGCAAATGTGAAGTGTTGGAAATATCCCTAGTCGATGAATTGATAAATACGGACATTATCAGTTCTGTTGAGACTAGCATGGGTTATTCTCTATTCAGCTGATTCTCACTGGCTGGTGACATTGGGATGTCCGGAGATAAACATGGATGCTAGTTAAGGGAACTAGTTCATTGGAGTGACTAGCTGTAAGACTTCATATGGGAATCTACATGTAGATATGTCAATGAAGATCTTACTGCGGCTTAAGTGCGATGTTCCTTTGACTTGCGGTGTTCAAGTCATCTTGATCATAGAGACTTATACTTTGACATCTTAAGCAAGCATCCCCAAGGAGGTGTGGACCCAGGATGATCGGGTATAAGCCGAAGTGCCCGAAGATGTTTGAACAGCCTACAAAGGATTCACCACTCCTTGCGAGGAGATGTATACCCAGGCCTATCGTCGGATTGTTACTCAAAGCCTCTGGCTAGAGCATATCATGTTTAGAGTGAGAGTCTCTAAAATACATGAGAGTAATTAGAAATCCAAAGGACGAGTAAGACATTACTTGGGCTAGGTGTGACGTAGTCAGCCTAGTGGGGACTGACACCATTGACCGTGTCCTGAACCAAGTGGGTATAAGGTGGTGAAGGGAATGGGGCACGATTCATTAGAGCTGCTGAAGGGTTTCAGAATAATTTCTTCTGGGGTCAAACCGTTGATCTTTCGATTAATTGGGGATCATGATGTACTACTAGGTGCCACTCATGATCGTTCTATAATTTGTTGATTATAGACGGCCAACATAAATCGAAAGCCTATTTAGTCACACGCACTACGAGTAATCCGAGGGATTTAAAACGAGTTGAAAATTGGATTTTCCGATCAAGAGAAATAAGTCGAATCTGAGTTAGTCAGAGGCGCAATGGAAGCTAAAAATGGCTAAGTCTTTTGAAGGCTTTTTGGGCGAATTAAATGAGTTTAATTCGCGATCGGTTCGGGTCGGTTTTGGCCGGCCAAAGAGGGTGTTAACCCTCCTTGGGTGGCCGGCCATTAATGGGAGAAAAACCAATTTAATTGGTTTAATTAATAAGATAAATCCAGCGCGATTTATTTTATAAATTATGGATAAATAAATTTGTATAGAGAAATTTATATAAATAAATTTATAGAAATTTATTCTTTTATGGAAGATTAAAATAATCCATGAATTGGGTTTATTTTAATTTTACAAAATCAATTATGAATTGATTTATCCATAATAAGAAAGTTTATAAATTTCTTATAAAATTTATTCCATAATTTAAAGAGAAGAAGAATAAGTTTTATTATAAATTAGTTTATAATAAAGACTTGGTTTAAACGGAATTAATTCATAAGAATTTATAGGATAAATTTCTTATGATAAATAATTAGTTTTATTATAAAGTTAGTTATAATAAAATTCATAAGAGAATTTATAGGATAAATCTCTTATGATAACTAATTTATTTATTATAAATTGTTTATAATAAGACTAGGCTTAATGGAATAATTAATAAGAAAATTTATAAGATAAATTTCTTATAACTAATTCCGTTAATTCCGTTAATTCGGTTTAGAGGGAGACTTAGCAAAGGAGTTGCTACTATATAAATGAACCAAAGGCTAGCCCTTATTCCTAACTCAACTTATCATAGAGCTCTCCCTCTCTCTCTCTTAATCTCTTCTCCTCTCCCTCTCCCTCTCTTGCCTAGGGCCGGCGCCCACCTTGTGGATTAGGGCCGGCGCACCCAACCAACTTCCAAGGTGAAGTTGGCGTGAGCAATCAAGAAGGAGGAGAACCCGAACACGAAGAAGAAGAAGCGGATAGTGACTCCTCTCTTCTCGGAATTCGATTCCGTTACTTCATTGGTTAGTTTCCTAATCTCTCTCTTGTTCTTCTAGTTGTGCCTTCCGAGAATCTAGTAGTTCTCGTCGGCACAAAACTCGTGACTTTGCGAAGTCATCCCGAAGAGAACTCGGCGTGGACGCGAATAGAGGCGAAGCTTCCAAGGGACGCTACGGTTGGATCTCGTCCCTTTCTTCGAGTTACGCGAGGTACTTGGTAAATTAGTTTACTTTTCGCAAACTTTTATTTTATGATTATGTCGATACACTATAAGGTTGCATGCTAGATACGAAGTTAAAATAATTTAGGAAATTATTTTATGCAAACTCTTCCGCTGCACGTAAAAATTTTAAATTTTACGAACTCGTATCCTTGTCGACATGCACCCGGTCCCAATAGTGGTATCAGAGCCGGTTAGTGTTCGACTTAATCAAATAATTGTTTTGTGGAAAACTTTGTCATGATCTCAATTTCGGAAATTTTTTTTCAATTATGGAAACTTTCAAATTATAATAAATTTTAGATTTAGGAATTTCAAAGTTTGGAAATCCTCATGAAATTTCGCAAACGTTTGAAATTTTCTATTTTCTGAAATTTTATAATAATTTCGAAACTTCCCATCTTTGGAAACTTTCCAATTTTGGAAAATTTTCTATTATAGAAATTTTCAATTTTGGAAATATGTAAGTTTTCTTTGTACCGGAAACTTGCAATTATTCTGAAAATCAATTTTCGAAATCTCGCAATTTTGGGCACTTTCTTTTAAGAATGTCTAGACAAATTCATGGACAGTTAATTGACAATTAAATTTGAATTGGTTTTTAAATTGACAACAAAATTCTTTATTTTGGATTGAGCCTCGGGGAGCCGTCCAATTTAAAGTTAGTTGTTGTAATTTAATTTCCTAATTTTTTAATTGAAATTGTCATGTTTGATTGGATTGAGCCTCG
>JAGFNQ010003311.1:50436-129290 GCA_024364735.1 Boesenbergia rotunda
AGACTGAAAAGAAACCAAAAGGCACTTGCCATCATTGTGGCAAGGAGGGTCACTGGCGAAGAAATTGCAAGGTTTATCTTGAGTCCTTGAAGAAGAAGGCATCCGATGCCCCGTCCTCTTCAGGTATCTTCGTTATTGAATGTCACTCTATTTCCTCAAATACCTGGGTACTTGATACTGGGTGTAGCTCACATATATGTAATGACATACAGGGGCTAAGGAATAGAAGAAGACTCGTCAAGGGAGAAGCAGATTTGCGAGTTGGAAATGGAGCAAGGATTGCTGCTATTGCCATCGGAACATATTTGCTAAAGCTCCCGACTGGACGTATCTTAGAACTGGATAATTGTTATTTCGTTCCTTCGTTAATAAAGAACATTGTATCTATTTCATGTTTGAATGAAAAAGGTTATCATTTGACTTTTAGTAACAATTGTTGTTACATAACTTTGAATGGCGTTCTTTATGGGAATGGAACTTTGTGCAATGGCATCTACACGTTAGATTTATCCAGTGACGTTTTCAATATCGAAGTTAGCAACAAACGTGCTCGAATAGATAATCGAATAGACTCCTACACTTGGCATTGCCGTCTTGGCCATGTAAGTAAGAAACGCATGACCGAATTGCACCGATGTGGAATTTTGGAATCATTTGAACCCGATTCATTTGATACATGCGAATCGTGCTTAAAAGGCAAGATGACCAAATTACCCTTTACCGGAAAAGGTAATCAAGTGGGAGAGTTGCTTGGTCTAATACATACCGATGTATGTGGACCAATGTCAACTCCTGCACAAGGAGGCTATAGCTACTTCATCACCTTTATCGATGATCACTCACGATTCGGGTACGTGTTCTTGATGAAACACAAATCTGAAGCTTTTGATAAATTCAAAGAGTTCAGAAATGAAGTAGAGAAACAACTTGGCAAAAGTATTAAAATACTTCGATCCGATCGGGGTGGTGAATACTTAAGTCAAGAGTTTCAAGATTATCTAAGGGACAATGGGATATTATCCCAATGGACTCCGCCATATACACCACAGCATAATGGTGTATCTGAGAGGCGCAACCGAACCTTGATGGACATGGTTAGGTCAATGATGAATCATGCAACTCTTCCAAAATCCTTTTGGGGTTATGCACTTAAGACAGCTGTTTATTTATTAAACAGAGTCCCGACCAAGGTAGTCTCTACTACTCCATATGAGATTTGGAATAGTAAGAAACCTCACTTAACTCACCTTAAGATATGGGGTTGTCCTGCTTACGTAAAGCGGGTTGTATCAGACAAATTGGATGCTAAGTCTGATAAATGTCTATTTATTGGATACCCTAAGGAAACGAAGGGTTACCAATTCTATCATCCCTTGGAACAAAAGGTGTTTGTTTCAAGGCATGCTGTATTTCTAGAAAAAGAATTTCTTTTACAAGAAAACAGTGGGAGTGGCTTTGAACTTGATGAAGTTCAAGAAACTCCAATAGACATTACAGAGACACCGAGTCTAGGCCCACAACCGATAATTCATAATGATGAGCTATCAGTTGAACCTAAAACTACACCACCTCTTCGTAGGTCTGATAGGACACGCAACATTCCAGAGAGATACGGATTTCTCGTAAGTGAATCGAACGACGTGTTGCTCATTGGCGATGACGAACCTATCAGTTATGAAGATGTTCTGAAAAGTTCAGAAAGGGACAAATGGCTTGAAGCCATGAAGTCGGAAATGGATTCCATGTACGAAAATCAAGTATGGGACTTGGTTAACCCACCTGAAGGGATTAAACCCATAGGGTGCAAGTGGGTTTTCAAGAAGAAAACCGACATGGAAGGTAATGTTGTTACCTTTAAGGCTAGATTAGTGGCAAAAGGATATCGTCAGAAACAAGGAATTGATTATGACGAAACCTATTCGCCAGTAGCTATGCTTAAATCCATTCGGATGCTCCTAGCCATAGCAGCTCATTATGATTATGAGATATGGCAAATGGATGTGAAAACAGCTTTCCTTAACGGAAACCTGCTTGAGGACGTATACATGATACAGCCTGAAGGTTTCACATCGGTTGATAAAACCAAGGTATGCAAGCTTCGACGATCCATATATGGACTGAAGCAAGCATCTAGGAGCTGGAATATCCGTTTTGATGAGACAATCAAAAAGTTTGATTTCTCACAAAATCCTGACGAACCCTGTGTGTACAAGAAGGTTAGTGGGAGTGCAGTCGTATTCCTAGTATTATATGTCGACGACATCTTACTTATAGGAAACGATATTTCAGTCTTACAGACAGTTAAAATTTGGTTATCCAAAACTTTCTCCATGAAAGACCTGGGAGAAGCAACCTATATCCTTGGGATTAGAATCTATAGAGATAGATCAAAACGGTTGCTCGGTCTTTCGCAGTCTACATATATAGACCGAGTGCTAAAAAGGTTTAGCATGTCGGAATCCAAGAAAGGTTACCTTCCCATTAGGCATGGGATCAACCTTTCAAAGTCTATGTGTCCGCGCACAGAAGACGAGAGGATTTGCATGAATAAGATTCCCTATGCATCCGCGATAGGATCTATCATGTATGCTATGTTATGTACTAGGCCTGATGTATCGTATGCTTTGAGCGTCACAAGCAGATACCAGTCGGATCCAGGAATGGATCACTGGGCGGCTGTTAAGACAATCCTTAAGTACTTAAGAAGAACTAAGGATGTGTTCCTAATATATGGAGAAGGAGATTTGGTAATACGTGGGTATACAGATGCCAGTTTCCAGACAGATAAGGATGACTCCAAATCGCAGTCTGGATACGTATTTACTTTGAATGGAGGCGCAGTAAGTTGGAAAAGTTCCAAACAAGACACCGTAGCGGATTCCACCACGGAAGCGGAATATATCGCAGCTTCGGAAGCAGCAAAGGAAGCAGTCTGGATCAAGAAGTTTGTCTCCGAACTTGGTGTGGTTCCAACCATTGATGATGCAGTGCCGGTTTACTGCGACAACAATGGAGCTATTGCACAAGCAAAGGAACCAAGGTCTCATCAGCGATCCAAACACGTGCTTCGCCGCTATCATCTGATCAGAGAGATTATAAGT
This sequence comes from Boesenbergia rotunda, assembly GCA_024364735.1. Lineage (NCBI taxonomy): Eukaryota > Viridiplantae > Streptophyta > Magnoliopsida > Zingiberales > Zingiberaceae > Boesenbergia > Boesenbergia rotunda. Next base: position 53,538 of record JAGFNQ010003311.1, read on the forward strand.
AGGAATGACATACAAATTGAGAGAGTTCCCACTGAAAGGAATATAGCGGATCCTTTAACTAAGGCCTTGCCTCAAAGCAAGTTTGAGGGTCATGTTAGAGCCTGTGGTATTGGATACCGTAGCGATTGGCATTAGGCCAAGTGGGAGTTTGTTAGTGATATGAGAGAAGTGTCCTAAGGCAATCGCCTTATGATTGTAAACATTTATTTCAATAAATGATAATTCACTATTTGAGTATACATGCTTGTGTATTTGATTGGGATCTTAAACTCATCTACTGAATGTCCGCAATACAACTCACAGCATAAGAGAATTTGTGATGAGATCACAACTAGTGATTATCTCTAAATGCGCAAATGTGAAGTATTGAAAATATCCCTAGTCGATGAATTGATAAATACGGACATTATCAATTCTGTTGAGACTAGCATGGGTTATTCTCTATTCAGCTGATTCTCACTGGCTGGTGACATTGGGATGTCCGGAGATAAACATGGATGCTAGTTAAGGGAACTAGTTCATTGGAGTGACTAGCTGTAAGACTTCATATGGGAATCTACATGTAGATATGTCAATGAAGATCTTACTGCGGCTTAAGTGCGATGTTCCTTTGACTTGCGGTGTTCAAGTCATCTTGGTCATGGAGACTTATACTTTGACATCTTAAGCAAGCATCTCCAAGGAGGTGTGGACCCAGGATGATCGGGTATAAGCCGAAGTGCCCGAAGATGTTTGAACAGCCTACAAAGGATTCACCACTCCTTGCGAGGAGATGTATACCCAGGCCTATCGTCGGATTGTTACTCAAAGCCTCTGGCCAGAGCATATCATGTTTAGAGTGAGAGTCTCTAAAATACATGAGAGTAATTAGAAATCCAAAGGACGAGTAAGACATTACTTGGGCTAGGTGTGACGTAGTCAGCCTAGTGGGGACTGACACCATTGACCGTGTCCTGAACCAAGTGGGTATAAGGTGGTGAAGGGAATGGGGCACGATTCATTAGAGCTGCTGAAGGGTTTCAGAATAATTTCTTCTGGGGTCAAACCGTTGATCTTTCGATTAATTGGGGATCATGATGTACTACTAGGTGCCACTCATGATCGTTCTATAATTTGTTGATTATAGACGGCCAACATAAATCGAAAGCCTATTTAGTCACACGCACTACGAGTAATCCGAGGGATTTAAAACGAGTTGAAAATTGGATTTTCCGATCAAGAGAAATAAGTCGAATCTGAGTTAGTCAGAGGCGCAATGGAAGCTAAAAATGGCTAAGTCTTTTGAAGGCTTTTTGGGCGAATTAAATGAGTTTAATTCGCGATCGGTTCGGGTCGGTTTTGGCCGGCCAAAGAGGGTGTTAACCCTCCTTGGGTGGCCGGCCATTAAAGGGAGAAAAACCAATTTAATTGGTTTAATTAATAAGATAAATCCAGCGCGATTTATTTTATAAATTATGGATAAATAAATTTGTATAGAGAAATTTATATAAATAAATTTATAGAAATTTATTCTTTTATGGAAGATTAAAATAATCCATGAATTGGGTTTATTTTAATTTTACAAAATCAATTATGAATTGATTTATCCATAATAAGAAAGTTTATAAATTTCTTATAAAATTTATTCCATAATTTAAAGAGAAGAAGAATAAGTTTTATTATAAATTAGTTTATAATAAAGACTTGGTTTAAACGGAATTAATTCATAAGAATTTATAGGATAAATTTCTTATGATAAATAATTAGTTTTATTATAAAGTTAGTTATAATAAAATTCATAAGAGAATTTATAGGATAAATCTCTTATGATAACTAATTTGTTTTATTATAAATTGTTTATAATAAGACTAGGCTTAAATGGAATAATTAATAAGAAAATTTATAAGATAAATTTCTTATAACTAATTCCGTTAATTCCGTTAATTCGGTTTAGAGGGAGACTTAGCAAAGGAGTTGCTACTATATAAATGAACCAAAGGCTAGCCCTTATTCCTAACTCAACTTATCATAGAGCTCTCCCTCTCTCTCTCTTAATCTCTTCTCCTCTCCCTCTCCCTCTCTTGCCTAGGGCCGGCACCCACCCTTGTGGATTAGGGCCGGCGCACCCAACCAACTTCCAAGGTGAAGTTGGCGTGAGCAATCAAGAAGGAGGAGAACCCGAACACGAAGAAGAAGAAGCGGATAGCGACTCCTCTCTTCTCGGAATTCGATTCCGTTACTTCATTGGTTAGTTTCCTAATCTCTCTCTTGTTCTTCTAGTTGTGCCTTCCGAGAATCTAGTAGTTCTCGTCGGCACAAAACTCGTGACTTTGCGAAGTCATCCCGAAGAGAACTCGGCGTGGACGCGAATAGAGGCGAAGCTTCCAAGGGACGCTACGGTTGGATCTCGTCCCTTTCTTCGAGTTACGCGAGGTACTTGGTAAATTAGTTTACTTTTCGTAAACTTTTATTTTATGATTATGTCGATACACTATAAGGTTGCATGCTAGATACGAAGTTAAAATAATTTAGGAAATTATTTTATGCAAACTCTTCCGCTGCACGTAAAATTTTTAAATTTTACGAACTCGTATCCTTGTCGACATGCACCCGGTCCCAACAGGTGGTTCACTGGGCTAGGTGCTCGGGAGGTCATGGGCGCCCAAGGTAAAGGGCTAAAACTGCCAAGAAGCAAGACTGCTCCGAAACACATTGGGCTAGGCGCTCAGGAGGTTCCGGGCGCCCAAGGTCAAAGCCAAAGCGGCCATCGAAGCAGATTCGCCACGAAGCCAATGGACCAGGTCAACTCAGGCGCCCGAGAGGTCCCGGGCGCCCCAGTCAGCTCAGGTGTCGAATCGAAGGGGATAAGCGCTTACCGAGCTGCGGATTGAGGTTCTCGTAGGTGAAGGCACGTGTCAGGCGCCCCCAACGGATCAGGCGCCCCCATGGGCACTATAAAAGGGGGCTCGACCCCAAGGCTTTAATATCCATTCTTTCCAACGCTCCAAACACTTTCTCTTACGCGCTGCGCTGCGGCAAAGTTCCATTTTGAGATTTTAGCACTGACGACGACCCTCTGCTCCGGAATTCGATCCATCTCGGGCGTCGGTAAAGTTTTAAATTTATGAAAGTGTTGTGACTTAGTTTACAAATTCTATATCTGTACATTCAATCTGTAAAAATCTTTCTGAATATAGAATTGCCCAAAGTAAACGGTCAAGGACCGTGGGCCTTGGAGTAGGAGCCGACCGCGACTCCGAACCAAGTAAAAAATCGACGTGTGTTCTTGTCTTCGTTATTTTCTTTCCGCTACCTATTTGCTCTTTCTTAGTCCGAAAATTTTATAACGATATTCACCCCCCTCTATCGTTTTCTTCAATCCAACAAGTGGTATCAGAGCGGGTGACTCAAATTTGGTGCAACCACCAATTTGAGAGTTTTTTTAGATTTTACAAAATTTTTTCTTTTTTTGAAATTTTCTCGTTAATCGAGGTTGGTGCAACACCACTCAATCGTTTTCATTTCAAGTAATTTGTTCCCGCACTACTAATCCAAGACCATGTCTTGGGACCGAGTTTCTTTGTTTGTGTTTTTCAGAAAAATTATTATGGCCATGCAAGAGGGTTTCAGCATAGCCAAACCACCACTCTTCAGTGGAGAAAATTTCTCCTACTGGAAGAGTCGGATGGAAGTCCACCTGAAAACTCAGGTGGATATGTGGATTATTATCCAATCTGGTGTTGAAATCCCCAAGAACGCTGAAGGAGTGGCACAACACTACTCAGAATGGGATGCCTCGCAGAAGAAAAAGATCGAGGCTGATGCAAAGGCAACCCAGACACTGCAATGCGGATTAACCAAAGAAGAACTGAACCGGGTGGGTCCCTTCAATAGTGCTAAAGAACTCTGGAGCAAACTGATTGAATTACACGAGGGCACCTCCGACACCAGAATCAGCAAAAGGGACCTACTATTGAACAGATTATACACAATCAAAATGAACGAAGGTGAGTCAGCAGCACAGCTCCACGCCAGGATCCAGGATCAGCTGATGAACGACCTGCACACAATCAGTCACAAAGTAGAAAATTGTGACCTTATTAGGTATACCTTAAATGCTTTCCCAAGAAATACTCTGTGGGCATCTATGTTAGATGCTTACAAGGTTTCTAGGGATCTTTCTAAAATAAAATTAGATGAATTATTTTCTGAATTAGAGTTACATGAGCAGACTAACTGCACTTTGGTCGAGAAAGGTATTATTTTTCTTGTAGGTAAAACCCAAGGAAAGGTAGCCAAGAAAAAGTCTCAACCTGCACCCGAGTCTGACTCAGACTCAGACTCAGAAGATAGTGAAGGGGATCGACCCAAACTGGTTCGGCCAGCCCGGGACTACTACAAGGAGCTGAAGCATCAGACCAATAGAAGGAAAGCCAGCCGAAGAAAGGAAGATCCAGCTGAACCTTCAACTTTGAAGACCAAACCAAATGTGACCTGCAACGAATGCAACAAGAAGGGACACTACAAATCGGAGTGCCCTAATCTAAAGGAAGCCAAGAAGACTCGAAGGAAGAAGGCTCTTCAAGCCACGTGGGACGAATCTTCCTCCGAAGAAGAAGAAAAGGCCCCACAGTGAATCCTTCTTGCCTTAACCGCTTCGGAAGACATCGACGCCAGATCGGAATCGGAGCCGGACGAGGGAAGGCTCACAATTTCAGAAAATGACAAAATAACGGTAAGTGGTTATTCTGAAGTTGAATTATCAAAGTTAATTTCCTACTTATCTCGTAACTTGGCGAAAGCCAAAATTCGAGTCGAGTCCCTCTGACAGGAAGTAAAACTCCTGAAAGAGGAAGCTGACTCTAGATCCTTGACCGAGAAGGTTCAAGAAGGAACCTCTACTCAAGTTGAAAAGCTTGAGAAAGAGAACTCCTCCTTGAAAACTCAAGTCAAGAACCTTAGAGCGGCTTTAGAACGATTTACTTTGGGTTCCAAGGGTCTTGACATGATCCTTGGAAAATAGAAGTCTGTTCTAAATCGATCCGGGTTAGGGTATCGAACCAAGTCGAGACAACGGTCATACTATGCTGTATTGAACCAATCTAGACCTAAAATTCAAGCATGGGTACCAAAACTTTACTTGAATAAATAAGCTGGACCAAACCAGTATTGGATCCCCAAGGACAAGATTCATATCTTGCCTAATCATTATCGTGGCTTTAGTCCAGGGGGAGCCAATTTAAAAATAATTTTTATAATTTTAGATAAATTTTATTTCTCTATAATTTGAATTGCATGCTTGATTATTTATTTATTTCTGCAAATTATCATGTTTAGACCTAGGGCTGGTTAGACTAAGGACTGAAATGACTTAATTGAAATTTGAATAACATAGTATTGGGCGGACGTGAGATGATAGTACGTTAGAGAAGCCATTTTGGCGGAACTAGCCGAAGCTACTGATCCAAAACCCAAACTAGTTAGACTAAAATCTTTCAAGGAGTAACTTAAAGATGAATTTTCAATAAAATGTTTTGTCAAGGAAAGGGTTGATGATCCAATAAGGCTACGGCCAAAGAAGGCCTAGTGCTTCGCCAAAACCTGGAAGCTGATTATTAAAAACCAAATTCACTTTACTATTGTCAGATTTGAATCTAACACAAATTTCAATTAATCTTAGGTTCAACCACTTTTCAAAATAAACTTAAAACTTAATTAAACTGTTTTAAAAATTAATTCAACTTTTCAAAATTAATCATGTTTTTTTTAAATAAAATCTTTACTTCTGTTAAAACCTGTCTCACAAAACCCATAAGGTTAACGTGATTGATAACACTAGATTGGGTGAGACAGACTAGGTTGTGAAAATCAATTTAAGCTATCCTTAATTCTAATTGGATCCAAAATCAATAAATTCTTTATGTGTAGGAAGATAAAGATTTGGACCAATGGATGTTGGATAGCGGGTGCTCCAGACACATGACTGGAGATAAATTGAAATTCACCAAACTCAAGTTCAAGAACCTAGGCTCAGTAGCATTTGGCAACAATGCTACACTTAAAGTCATTGGGTCAGGTAACATTGAGCTCAAATCCAATTTTGTAATTAAAAAGGTACTCTTGGTTGAGAACTTTAAGTTTAATTTGCTTAGTATAAGTCAATTATGTGATACTGGATATGTAGTTACCTTTACCAACTCTAATTGCCTGATTAGAAATTTGCAAAACTCAGAAGTCATGCTTAAGGGCACTAGGAAAAATAATGCTTATACTATAAATCTACCCTTAGTACCTAAATGCCTCTTAACTCAGTTAGAGGAATCAAACCTCTGGCATAGGAGATTAGGTCACACTAATTTAAGACTAATTTCAAAAATTACCCAACTTGGTCTAATTAAAGGACTACCAAAAATTAAGAACCATGAAAACATGACATGTGACTCATGTAACCAAGGTAAACAAACCAGGTCTAATCACAAACAAGTTCAATCAGACCTAACTCAAACCACACTTGAGCTCCTACACCTTGCCCTATTTGATTCACATGGAGCCAAGTCAATAAGCGGAAATCGATACTGCTTAGTCATTATCGATGATTACTCTAGGTTCACTTGGGTAAGATTCCTAAAAACTAAGGATGAAACCCTAAATCTATTCATTGACCTATGTAAGGTAATTGAGAATCAAAATGATACCAAAATCAAAAGACTTAGGAGTGATCACGGGAGAGAGTTTGAAAATCAAAGGTTTAAGGAATTTTGTAAGATAAACAGGTATATTCATGAATTTTCGTGTCCTAGAACTCCCCAGCAAAATGGGATAGTAGAAAGGAAAAATAGAACCCTACAGGAAGCCGCTAGGACTATGCTCAATGAATTCAACCTAGCCAACCAATTTTGGGCAGAAGCAATTAGTACGGCTTGCTATATCCAAAATAGGGTCCTAATTAACAAACGACATAATAAAACTCCCTATGAACTATATTACCATAGACTTCCAAATCTACATTACCTAAGGGTCTTTGGGTGCAAAGTCCATATCCTAAACACCAAGGACTACCTAGGGAAATTCCAGTCTAAGTCAACCCCTGGAATATTTTTAGGATATTCAACAACAAGTAGGGCCTATAGGGTCTACAATAAACAAACTAACAAAATTGAAGAAACAATGAATTTAATATTTGATGAGGAAATTAATTAAAATATGATAATCCAAACCTGAATCCATCAAATATTGATCAAGAAGATAATGAACAAATTATGGAACCATCAATTGAACCACTGGTTGAAACTCTAAATGAACTAAATATTGAACCAACTACTGCGTCAATTGAACCAACAATTGAAATAACCCAAGTGATTGAACCAAATACTGAACCGGACTGTCCAGCCAGACCTGAGGGTGAACCAAGTTCTAGAAGAATCAAGAAACCTAGACTCAGTCACCCAATTGATCGAATTGTGGGCGATCCAACCTTAGGAGTCAGATCTAGGTCTTCCTATAGAAATCTTAGTCAAATCGCACTGATTTCGAAAATTGAACCCAAGACTATAGAGCAAGCCTTACCTGATCCTGATTGGATCATAGCAATGCAAGAGGAATTAGCCAAATTTGAGAGAAACCAAGTCTGGGAACTAGTACCTAAACCTGAGGGCAAATCCATCATTGATACTAAGTGGGTATTTAGGGACAAACTAAATGACCACGGGGAAATAGTCAGAAACAAAGCCCGCTTAGTAGCAAAAGGGTTTAGTCAAGTCGAAGGGTTAGACTATGACGAAACCTATGCCCAAGTAGCCAGACTTGAGTCTATTAGAATGTTGTTAGCCTTTGCAGCCCATAAAGGATTTAAACTTTACCAAATGGATGTTAAGTCAGTCTTTCTAAATGGGTTCATCAAAGAAGAAGTCTATGTAGGACAACCCCCCGGTTTTGAGGACTTAGAAAACCCCGACTACGTTTACAAACTTAATAAAGCACTGTATGGACTAAAACAAGCACCTAGGGCATGGTATGAACACATATCAACTTACCTTATTTCTAAGGAATTTAACCAAGGACAAATTGACTCAACTCTCTTTGTTAAAACCTTAGAAAAGGACATCTTCATTGCCCAAATCTATGTTGATGACATAATTTTCAGATCCACCAATTCAAACTTCTTAAAAGAATTTGTAAAAATAATGGAAAACGAATTCAAAATGAGCTTAGTTGGTGAGCTCAACTTCTTTTTAGGACTACAAATTAAGCAAACTAGGGATGAAAATTATGTTCATCAATCCAAATATGCTAAGGAGTTAATAAAGAAATTTAAAATGGATAACTCCAAAAACATAAGTACCCCTATGACCACAAATATAAAAATTGATAGTGACCCTGAAGGTAAACCTGTAGACCTTAAACTATATCGAAGTATGATTGGAAGTCTACTTTACCTTATAGCTAGCAGACCTGATATCCTTTTCGCTGTAGGAATGTGTGCTAGATACCAAACCTATGCTAAGGAAACGCACTTGGCAGTCCTAAAATGAATACTTAGATACATTAAGGGCACCCTAAATGTAGGGATTTGGTATCCTAGGACCTCAACTTTTAACTTGTCAGGATACTCTGATTCTGACTATGCTGGATGCAAACTAGATAGAAAGAGTACAAGTGGAAGCTACCAACTCTTAGGAAATAATCTAGTCAGTTGGTGCAGTAGAAAGCAACACTGCGTAACTCTATCTACAACCGAAGCAGAATATGTTGCTTTAGGAGAGTGTGTAGCACAACTCCTATGGATGATGCACACTCTTAAGGACTTCCAGCTTGATTACACCCAAACCCAAGTCTACATTGATAACATAAGTTCAATTAATCTAACTAAGAACCCAATCCAACACTCTAGAACACAACATATAGAGGTCAAACATCACTTCGTAAGAGATCATGTAGCCAGGGGTGAAATAGTCCTTAAACATGTAGACTCAAAGTCAAACTTAGCTGATATCTTCACCAAACCCTTACCTGAGTCTGATTTCAGCTCACTAAGAAGGCAATTAGGGTTATGCTTAGTAGAATAGGACTGCTCTACTTATGTTTCTGTTCAAATAAAATTGTTTTATTTCTTATTTGTTTAATTTGAAAAATCATTTTTTTCTTTAAAATGATTTTTGACTTAGTTTTTTATGAAAAACTTACCCCCTTCAAAACTAGGGCTTTCTCGCAAATGGACTTAGCTTAGGCCCTAACCCTAAAACTGCATGCACCTATAGATCTAGAAGCTAGCATCTCACAAGCACCTTTGGGTACTTTTGATTGATAACTTAGACTGGGTTGAGATGCTTAGGTCTATGCCTTGATTCAAGATGCTTTAAGTCAGTGCATCTGCAGTAATTGTGTAACACCCAATAATTTTCTAGTATTATTAGGGATTTTTCAGAATTTTATAGCATTTTTTCGGATTAAAAATAGAAAGAAAAAAAAAAATAAGGGGTCGGGTGGGATTTGAACCCGCGACCACAAGGCAAGCAAGGCATTAAGGGCATCCGGGCAACCAACTGGGCTAGGGTATCAAGCACAGAAAAAGATGAAACGAAATAATATTATAGTTGATTTAGCCCATTTCATGAAGAGGTATTTAAACTTCCACTTAAGTTGAGTTAAGACCCCATTAGGGCTTGGAGGAGGCCGCGCGAGCAGGGTGGGAGGCTGCGAAAAATAGGGAAGAAAAGGAGAGTTTTCTACTCCTCCTTCTTCCTCTTGAAGTAGAAAACCTAGGGCTTCTTCCCTAGGGCCAAGGGTGAAGTTTTCTTGCAAAGGAAGAGGAAAAGAACCCTACACTAGGAATTTTGAGATACTTAGTGAGTTTCTTCAAGAAAAGGGTAAGTAGATCACTCACCTGCAATAGAAGTAGTTTCCGTTATGTCGTTTCCGATGTAGAACCTTGATTTTATGATCTAAGTGCATGTTTTAAGTTTATGCTAATTGTGTGTCTTAAGTTTATAAAGAGAACATGTTTATTTACTCAGAACTTGGTTTTGATTAAGTTTTGGTTGTGTGACCTAAGTATGATAAGACTAAATTCTTGAAAAGTCCCAAAAAAGAGTTTTGGGTTAAGGGCACGCAAGGTGCTCGATGAAAGTTCCAAGTAAGAAAGGTAAAGTTTTGTAGTGCAAAAAGTTATGCAAAAGGAAAGATAGCTTGATAATTATAAGCTTTATGAGTAAGAAAGTATTTTACTTTTGTAAAGTGACATGTACCGTGCAAAAGAGAGACCCACAAAAAGTTAGAAAGAAGCTCTAATAGGGTGCGGTGGCTAGCTACCCCGAAACCTATTAGGGATGCGCGCATTGGTACATTGATACCATGGTACAGTGTCAAGGCCTGAGAAAGTTGATTATTATTTTGAAGTATATGCGTATATGTAAGTGTTTCAATTTCCTTAAGTGCATGTTTTTGGTTATGTATGTTGACATGGTTGTGTTATAAGCATGTTAAAGAGAAAGAGCAAAGAAGTTAGTGTTTTAAAGTATTGAAATGTATCATTAGTAAGTTTCAAAAGAAATCATGAGCATGTTAAGTTTGCAAGTGTTTTGATGCTAGTAAATGTTTCCAAGCATGATTGAGATTGATAAGTATAGGAAAGTTCTCATGTGCAAATATTTCCAAGTGCATGTATTTTGAAGCAAGCATTCTTTGAAAAGAGCATGTTTATCCTTTATCGTTTGGATTTGTGAGTTAGGATTTACTTACTAAGCATTGGGCTTATTAGTTGCATTTCCTTCTATTGCAGATAAAGGTAAAGAAAAAGCATAAGCAAGGGAGGCGAGCGGGACTTGCATTGATGTTCAGTGGCGGCGGAACCGTGGAAGAGATCGTCGGGTTATGTCTTGTAGAACATGTGTTTTGGTGTTTTGAATTGGTAGAACGAATGACTTTGTTTAAACCTTGCATAGAGATAAAGTTGGGTACAAACTCTAGTCTAGATTTCACATATTTTGATAGTCTTGTTAAATTCCGCAAAGATTCTAATTTCAAGTCATTAGATTTGTTTTGAGTTGCTAGGATGTTTATAAAACTAGTATAGAGTATAGAAATGAAGTTATGTCTTTGTTTGTCTTGAAAGTATATGATTTGTAGATCTTTAGAAATGGTTTTCAGGTCTGAAATGCAGGTTTTCAGGCGTGCCAGTCGACTGGTTCAGAACCAGTCGACTGCGATATTGAACAGAACCTTCTGTTCGATGCACCAGTCGACTGGCCTTATAGCAGTCGACTGGTAACATTGAAAAGAAAGTCTTGTGGAGCAGATGGGTAGTGCTTTAGTTTTACAACGAAGAGGTCTAGGGATCAAATCCTTGCAAAGCAAATAAAATGAAAGATTTTTTTTTAAGTTGTTTTTTTTAAAAAAAAAGAAAAAAAAATCAGAGCAAGTTAAGGGAAGTCAAGTAGTTGTAACCTAAGGCTAAGAATAAGATAAAGTTAAGGATAAGTAAAAGTGGCGCCCGCCTTAAGGGAGAGAGGAGTTTAGGAGGCGGGTCGTCACAAATTGGGGCAATAAATACCAATTGAACAGTAATCAGGTTAAGTGTCAGGCTTAGAAAATCTAACTTGATCAGATCACTTAACATGACTAACCCTATCGAAAGCTACTATTTATAACAGTTAGTAAATAGCTAACTGGGTTAGACAAGATCCGAAAGAGAAAATTTAAATTGATTTGGTCCAGTTTATGCATAGAATTGGTTCAATACAACACTTTACTTTCCTTACTCAATTTTTTTTGCTATATTTTTTTTTGATATATGGCAAAGGTGGAGTGATTGGAAAGGAGAGAAAAGAAGGTTTTAAAATTAAATTTTCTTTTCAAAACTTTTATCTCCTTTTTCAAAAAGTAAAGTAATTCAAAACTCTCTTTGAAAATTTTCTAAGTGTTAACTTCAAAATGGTTTGAAAATTTTCCAAGTGTTAACTCAAAAAAATGGTTTGAAAATTTTCTAAGTGTTTACTCAAAAAAATGGTTTGAAAATTTTCTAAGTGTTAACTCAAAAATATGGTTTGAAAATTTTCTAAGTACTTAACTCAAATATATCACCAATACAATATGAGTAATTTAGCTATATCAGTGGGTTTTGACCAAAATCCACTGATAGACCTCCCATATCTGGATTTCTGAAAACCCTATATCAATAGACAGGGTTGACCTAGGTGAAGATGTTTTAGGTGTCCAAACATCTATACACTCTATATCATCAATGCAATAGGAGTAGTTTTGAAATATCAGTGGGTTTTGACCAAAACTCACTAACGGACCTATTATATCTGGATTTCTGAAAACTTCATATGAATAGAGAGGGTAGAGGTAGGAGATGATGTTTTAGGTGTCCAAACATCTATATATTAGATATCACTAATGAAATAAGAGTAGTTTAGAAATATCAGTAGGTTTTGACCAAAACTCACTGATGGACCTCCCATATCTAAATTTCTTTATAATAACATTTTATTATTATGTAATTATATATTATACCTTTTTTATAAAAATTATAAATAATATGTAATTATATATTATACCTTTTTATAAAATTTTTTAAATATTTTTTTATATTTAATGATGGAGGGCCTGAAGTCGGATGACTTCAGGCCCAAGGGCACTGAAAATTTTTTAATTTTAAAAATATTTTTTTATTTAATTATTATTTATTAAATTAATTATTTATAGGATCTGAAGTTATTTGACTTCAGACCCTCCTGGGATGACTTCAGGCCCTACGTTTGAATATGAAATTAATTGTTTTGATAGGTTTTTTTTATATATTAATATATTTTTAAAATAAAAAAAAATTTGAGTCCACGTCGGGCCTGAATCAAAAGATTTCAGGCCTAACGTGGGTCTGAAATAAAAAATTTCAGGCCCACTCTGGGCCTGAAATAAAAATATTTCAGGCCCACGCCCATGGTCAGTTTTTTTTTCAAATTTTTTTTTATACATTAATATATTTATTAAATATTATTTAATATATTAATTTCAATTAATCAAATATAAAAAATATTTATTTATATTTTTAAATCACGTTGGATGAGAAATTTTTTAAGTGAAATATTTTTTTAATTTTTACCTTACGTTATTTAATTTAGCGTCGATTCTATAATATATTATTTTAAAATAAAAGTCAGTAATTAAGTCACATTGCATGTGCAGACGTCTCAGAATTTGTTACTGAGAGAGAAAGAGAATGACAGTACATAGCAGGAGGGGTATAAGAGTAAGTTCACTAAAATGAGAGCGCCCTTTGGTGAAAATAAAACCATGGTACGTCTTTTGTTAAATACCTATTCTTAGGTACGCCTTTTGGTAAATTGCAATTGCCGATATATATATATATATAGTTTATTGCGGACGGTATGTTGTGGATAGCATCCATGATAGCAGCAGATCTAGAAGATCTATTATTATTTATTTTTTTAAGCTTTCGGGTGTGCCAATCAGATTTTACCTTTACAATTTAGAGGTTAAGTTATACTATTAAGGAAAAAAATTCAAACTAAAAAATTGGTTGAGGCTCGCGCACGGTATGGTTCTTAGCATAGTAAAATTCTCTCTCTCTCTCTCTCTATATATATATTACAATTTAATTAATTTTGAAATAGACGATTCGGTTTCACATTTCACCAATGTAAATTTAAAAAACACGTACGATAGCTCTTGACGTGACATCCTAGTTTTATAAATAGTTCAATCACTGTGAATATACCCTGCATGAGAATTAAATATAGATTATTTGAGTCAGATTTTACCTTTATGATTTAGAGGTTGAGTTATATTATTAAGGAAAAATATTCAAACTGAAAAATTGGTTGAGGCTCGGGCACGGTAAGCCTTAGCATAGTAAAATTCTCTCTCTATATATATATTACAATTTAATTAATTTTGAAATAGACGATTCAATCTCACATTTCACCCAAGTAAACTTAGAAAGCATGATAGCTCTGACGTGACATCCTAGTTTCATCAATAGTTTAATCGCCGTGAATATACCCTGCATGAGAATTAAACACAAATTATTTGAGAAATATGCATCTTGCTTTTATTATCGTATCAAGCCCTAGGAGCTCGTGTGGCCATATGTATTAACCTATTCAAAAGAGTGGTGTGATCATTATATAACTTACGGTGTGAGTGTTAAGACTTTGTGAGCTAGAGAAGAGTGAAGAATTTCGATCACTTTGTGTCATTTTGGGCTCGTCTTCAAAACATTAATACATAGCAAAAAATGAAAGCATAAAACAAAAAAAAAGCACAAGCACACACTAAAAGAAAAAAGTTGAAAGACAAATATTTTTATTCGTTGTCTATATGGTTGAAAATGCATTATTAAAAATATGTTAAAGGTCCGCTCAAAGATAACGCTTAATAAGCATTGTCATTTTTGCAATGACAACACTTTTATAACGCTTTTTGCATTGCTATTTTCTTACAAAAACTATGCTTAAAAAGCGTTATCGTTTTTTACAAAGACAACATTTTTACAACGCTTAAAAAGCGATGCCATTTTTTTTACAAAGATAACGCTTTTACAACATTTAAAAAACGTTATGATTTTTTTTTGCAAAAGTAACGCTTTTAAAACACTTAAAAAACGTTATCGCTTTTTACAAAGATAACACTTTTGCAACATAAAAAAGATGTTATTTTTTCTATTTACAAAATCATTGTCTACTATATGTAAACATAATCCACAAACTTTAGATCCATGTTAAATCTATATAAAAGCAAAAATCCTACTTACTAGACATGTATATTAATCCAACATATCTTATTTAATATTGCATCTTCACAGGAATATATGAGTACCCTTCTTGGCAAAACAAAAACCCCGCTTTTAGTTTGTTTCTACATTCATCCGTGAGGAAAAAATTATTATAATATAATTAAGATGAAGCAGCTTATATAATCAATATATTAAATTATTACATGATAATCAAGATAAAGTAGCTCACATAATCAATAAATGAGCAGACAAAGACAATAAGTTAAAATAGATGCAACATCTCTATTCAGGAAACATGCATGATAATAGTTCTTTAACAATGAATTGCTCTTATGATGTCGAAAACTTAGATTTACAAGAAGAACATAGGGAGAATATTTAAAAGGTACTCATCCTCTTGTAACTTTACTACAATTAATTTTTTTATTTTATTTATCTATGCAAATCACACATTCTATTTGAGATTGAAACAAGCACAAGGGAACCTTATTAAACTATACAGATTTCAAAAATATATTTGAACATAAAAGAATAGAAGGAAGTATTAACAGTAAAAGCAACGTAAGCTATATCATTCGGCAATTTACCAAAAGGTATACCTAAGAATAGATATTTATCAAAAGACGTACCATGGTTTCATTTTCACCAAAGGGCGCAATCATTATAGTGAACTTCCTCTTATACCCCTCCTGTTATCTATTGTCTTTCTCTTTCTCTCTCAGTAATAAATTCTGAGACGTCAGCACATGCAACGTGACTTAATTACTGCCTTTTATTTTAAAATAATATATTATGGAATTGACGCTAAATTAAAAAACGTAAGGTAAAAATTGAAAAAATATTTCACTTAAAAAATTTCTCATCCAACGTAATTTAAAAATAAAAATAAATAATTTTTATTTATGATTAATAGAAATTAATATATTAAATAATTTTAATAAATATATTAATATTGTATAAAAAGTTTTTTGAAACAAACGGTTGGATTTAAAAAATAAATAAATAATTTTTATATTTGATTAATAGAAATTAATATATTAAATAATATTTAATAAATATATTAATGTATAATTTTTTTTTTGAAAAAAACTGACCGTTAGATTTCAGGCCCACGCTGGGCCTGAAATATTTTTATTTCAGGCCCAGCGTGGGCCTAAAATTTTTATTTCAGGCCTATATTGGGCCTGAAATCTTTTGATTCAGGCCCGACGTGAACTCAATTTTTTTTCTATTTTAAAAATATATTAATATATAAAAAACCTATCAAAACACTTAATTTCAGATTCAAACGCAGGGCCTGAAATCATCCCAAGAGGGTCTGAAGTCAAATAACTTCAGATCCTATAAATAATTAATTTAATAAATAATAATTAAATATAAAAATATTTTTAAAATTAAAAAATTTTCAGTGCCCTTGGGCCTGATGTCATCCGACTTCAAGCCTAAGGAGGGCCTGAAGCCTGATGACTTCAGGCCCATGGAGGGCCTGAAGCCTGATGACTTCAGGCCCTCCATCATTAAATATATAAAAATATAAAAAACTTTTTTAGAAAAAGGTATAATATATAATTATATATATTTTATATTTTTTATAAAAAAGATATAATATATAATTACATAATAATAAAATGCTATATGAGTGGTATATCAGTGAGTTTTGAGCAAAACTCACTGATGGACCTACCATATTTGGAATTCTGAAAACTCTATATCAGTAGACAGGGTTGAGCTAGGAGATGAGATTTTGGGTACCGAAACCTTTAATCTTGCTGTATCACCAATGCTTTAAGAGTGGTTAAGGTATATCAGTGAGTTTTGAGCAAAACTCACTGATAGACCTACCATATTTGGAATTTTGAAAACTCTATATCAGTAGACAGGGTTGAGCTACGAGATGAGATTTTGGGTGTCGAAATCTCTAATCTTGCTGTATCACCAATGCTATAGGAGTGGTTTAGGTATATCAGTGAGTCTTGAGCAAAACTCACTGATGGACCTACCATATTTGGAATTCTGAAAACCCTATATCAGTAGACACGGTTGAGCTAGAAGATGAGATTTTGGGTGCCGAAACCTCTAATCTTGTTGTATCACCAATGTTATAGGTGTGGTTTAGGTATATCAGTGAGTTTTGAGCAAAACTCACTGATGGACCTACCATATTTGGAATTCTGAAAACCCTATATCAGTGGACAGGGTTGAGCTAGGAGATGAGATTTTGGGTGCCGAAACCTCTAATCTTGCTATATCACCAATGCTATAGGAGTGGTTTAGGTATATCAGCGAGTTTTGCTCAAAACTCGCTGATATACCTAAACCACTCCTATAGCATTAGTGATACAGCAAGATTAGAGGTTTCGGCATCCAAAATCTCATCTCCTAGCTTAACCCTGTCAACTGATATAGGGTTTTCAGAATTCCAAAAATGGTAGGTCCATCAGTGAGTTTTGCTCAAAACTCACTGATATACCTAAACCACTCCTTTAACATTGGTGATACAGCAAGATTAGAGGTTTCGGCACCCAAAATCTCATCTTCTAGCTCAACCCTGTCTACTGATATAGGGTTTTCAGAATTCCAAATATGGTAGGTCCATCAGTGAGTTTTTCTCAAGACTCACTGATATACCTAAACCACTCCTATAACATTGGTGATACAGCAAGATTAGAGGTTTCGGCACCCAAAATCTCATCTCCTAGCTCAACCCTGTCTACTGGTATAGAGTTTTCAAAATTCCAAATATGGTAGGTCTATCAGTGAGTTTTGCTCAAAACTCACTGATATACCTAAACCACTCCTATAACATTGGTGATACAGCAAGATTAGAGGTTTCGGTACCCAAAATCTCATCTCCTAGCTCAACCATGTCTACTGATATAGAGTTTTCAGAATTCCAAATATGGTAGGTCCATCAATGAGTTTTGCTCAAAACTCACTGATATACCTAAACCACTCATATATCATTTTATTATTATGTAATTATATATTATATCTTATTTATAAAAATTATAAATAATATTTAATTATATATTATACTTTTTTATAAAAATGTTTTTTATATTTTTATATATTTAATGATGGAGGGCCTGAAGTCATTAGACTTCAGGCCCAAGGGCACTGAAAATTTTTTAATTTTAAATTTTTTTTATATTTAATTATTATTTATTAAATTAATTATTTATAGGATCTGAAGTTATTTGACTTCAAACCCTCCTGGGATGACTTCAGGCCCTGCGTTTGAATCTGAAATTAAGTGTTTTGATAGGTTTTTTTATATATTAATATATATTTAAAATAGAAAAAAAAAATTTGAGTTCACGTCGAGCCTGAATCAAAAGATTTCAGGCCCAATATGGGCCTGAAAAAAAAATTTCAGGCCCACGCTGGGCGTGAAATAAAAAATTTCAGGCCCACGGTCAAATTTTTTCAAAATTTTTTTATACATTAATATATTTATTAAATATTATTTAATATATTAATTTCTATTAATCAAATATAAAAATCATTTATTTATATTTTTAAATCCAACAGTTTGTTTCAAAAAACTTTTTATACATTAATATATTTATTAAAATTATTTAATATATTAATTTCTATTAATCATAAATAAAAATCATTTATTTGTATTTTTAAATCACGTTGGATGAGAAATTTTTTAAGTGAAATATTTTTTCAATTTTTACCTTACGTTTTTTAATTTAGCGCCGATTACATAATATATTATTTTAAAATAAAAATCAGTAATTGAGTCACGTTGCATGTGCTGATGTCTCAGAATTTATTACTGAGAGAGAAAGAGAAAGATAATAGATAACAGGTGGGGGTATAAGAGGAAGTTTACTATAATGAGTGCGCCCTTTGGTGAAAATGAAACCAAGATACGCCTTTTGGTAAATACCTATTCTTAGGAACGCCTTTTGATAAATTACCGTATATCATTGGTATAGAGATGTCAGAGAATTATCTGAAAATGTACCAGCTAATTAATTTGTTAGCCTTTCAAATTGTTCTCTAAAATATCTATAACATGGTAGATTGAGACTACTAATCAAGACACTAGTTTATATATATGATTGTACTTACCTTCGCGAAACCAGTGGCAGTCTTGATTTAAATGCAAATTCTTGACTTGGCCAAATTCATGAAAGTTTATGAAGATCATCTTCCTGTGATTCTTCATGAAAGATAAAACAGGATCCATCCCTCCCTCAATAGATGTAACAGTAGTTGCAGATGGCATGATCGAGCAAGGTTTCTCCATCACAAAAAATGGAATGAAAGATAAAACAGGCAGGAAAATAACCTTCTAGAACTTGCAAAATATACAAGAATAGAAACCTAAACACGATGAAAGAAACAAAATATCCTACAATGAAGATTTACTTCATGCTACAATAATAGAGTTCTAAACATAATGAAGGTATGTTTCATAGTTCATGCTCCAAGTCATCAAATCTCATTATAAATTGGTATACAATAAAAACCAAAAGACACTTACAGTATACGTACCTCCACTATGTTACCCATTGTTAATAATTCATCAGCATAGTTTTCAAATCTTGATAGTGCCAAATATTAAATTCACTAACATTAAAAAAATAAAGAAACCTGTAGAATAAGATGCATAGAAAACCAACATTGAGTGTTTAACTTGATTTGAAATTTTACACTTAAAATACAGGTCAGGGAAATACAAATTGTAACGACCCACTCTCCTTACTCTTAACTTTAGAGGGAGGTCACAATTCTTTCTACTTAACTATCACCAGTTGGGTGTAGTCGACTGGTGCCAATCGACTCCTGGCCCGAGTCACTCGACCAATCTTTCTATTCGAAATTTGGTCATGGACCAGTCGACTGGTGGGACTACCAGTCGACTGATCAGTCGACTAAGACTGGATTTCACTCGACCAATCTTTCTGTTCTCTCGAATTCACTGAGGGCAGTCGACTGTTACCTTGAGCAGTCGACTGATACATCTAGAATTCTGATTCCAGACTTTAGAACATTTGAACAACTCAATGAAGACACTCCTACTACTTCAACTATAGTTAGAACTCATAATCATAATACTTGGACTAGATGCTGTAATACTTGGACTAGATGCTGTAAAACAACTCAATCTTATAATCTTTGCAGAATTAACACTACTATCATAAAACTTAAGAAATAAACTATAACATTAAGCATGTCTCATCCCAAGTTCTCACTCCACGGTTCTGCTGCCACTGATACCAATCATCCTTCCGTTAGCCTCCTTAAATTACATCCTTTCTTTACCTTTATCTGCAGTAAAAGGATGCAAACTATAAGCAAATTGCTTAGTAAATAGATCCTACTCTCACAAAACATGTAATCAATATTAAACATGCTCATGATTAAAAGAATGCTTGCTTTAAAAATATATGGAACTAGAAATGTCATGCTTAACATGAATATGCTCATGAATACACTTATAACAAATGCTTGCATCTGAAAACCTTGCTTGAAATGAAAAATGCTTAACATGCTTGGAACAAATGCTTGCTTTTGAAAACTTGTATATTCTTATACTTTAAAATAGATAAACATCCTATTTTTGGGCCCGACATAGTACCAATGCGCGCATCCCTAATAGGTTTCGGGGTAAGCTAGCCACCAAACCCTACTAGAGCGTCTCTACTAGGCTTGCCTAGATCTCTTGGGGCCTCGGCCCGGTACATGCCATTTAAAAGAGTAATATACTTAAAACTTGTAATGCTTATACTTTGCATATTCTTTGTACTTAAAAAGTAATGTTCCCAAAACTTATTTTGGAACACATCAAGACCTTGGTCTTGTACTTACATCAATGCACCTTGCGTGCCTTAGTCCCAGAACTTGTTCTAGGACTTAGTAAGACCTCAGTCTTACTTTGTACTTTCATCGAGCACCTTGCGTGCCCTAATCCCAAAACTCGTTTTGGGGCAAATCAAGACCTTGGCCTTGCTATACTCAGATCACACACACAAAAGGATTAGAATCAAGTTCTATGACAACTAAAATCATACGAGAACAACTTTTATTGCAGGTGAGTGATTTACTTGGTGCTTACTAAACTCACTAGTACCGAGCGTTGGATCTGATGCGGAACTATCTTCGGGATCTAACCTTCGTCCACGTCCTTCGCACGGTCACCGGAACTTAGGCACAAATCTATAAGGAGAAACCCTAGTTTCTTTCTCAAGAGGAAGAAGAAGAAGTGAGGAAACCTTTTGTTTCCTCTTCTTTCTATTCGTTTATATACTAAGTGGAAGTTGAAACAACTTCCATGAAGAGTGCTTAGGTGCTTACTTGCACATATCTTAAATTGTTTCTATATTCCAATGTGATACTTTACCACCACCTAATGGAAACTTAAACCAATACTAAACTAAGGGTCCTTGGTTTGAGCCTCGGCTCCTACCCCTTTTTACTCCAAAAAGAAATTTTTATATTTCTTTTTATTTTGGAAAATTCTGGAAAATTTTCGGGCGTTACAATCCTCCCTACCTTATAAAATGTTCGTCCTCAAACTTAGAATAGCTCTGGATACTTTTGCATCATGCTATCTTCTGTTTCCCAAGTTGCCTCCCCAAACTTCTGGTTTAGCCATAGAACCTTCACTAGGGGTACCTCTTTGTTCCTCAGTTTCTTAACTGCCCGATCTATTATCTGAATAGGTCAACTTTCATAACTGAGATCTTCTTGAACTTGTATCGTCTGTGGCTCAATCACTTGGTTGGCATCAGGGATATGTTTCTTCAACATTGAGACATGAAACACATTATGAATAGCTGACATCTCTGGAGGTATCTCTAACTCGTAAGCTACTTTGCCAACTCTTTTCGTTACTAGGTAGGGTCCTATGTAACGAGGACTTAGCTTGCCTTTCTTGCCAAATCTCATTACGCCTTTCACGGGAGCAACTTTGAGGAAAATTGTATCCCCAACTTTTTACTCTAGCGGTCTACGCCGTATATCGGTATAACTCTTCTGCCTACTCTGAATAGTTTCTATCCATTGGCAGATGCTCTTTATAACCTCTGTGGTATCCTCAATAAGGTCAGTCTGATACCCCATTTCTTTCTTTTCACTACTTTCGTACCAACAAATAGGAGATCTGCACCTTCTATGATAAAGAGCTTCATGAGGCACCATACCAATAGTAGCTTGGTAACTGTTATTATAGGCAAACTTAGCTAAACATAAATATTTGCACCAACTGCTCTTGAAATCTAATGCACAAGCTCTGAGCATATCTTCTAAAACTTGATTTACTCTTTCTGTCTGCCCATCAGTCTGAGGATGGAAAGCTGTGCTAAATCTCAGTTTGGTGCAAAGTGTTGTCTGTACACACTCCCAAAAGTGCGAAGTGAAACGACCACTTCTATCGGAGATAATGGTCTTCGAAACTCCGTGCAGTCGGATCACTTCCTGTACATATAACTAAGCTAGTCTTTCTATTGAGTAAGACACTTTGATTGCCAAGAAGTGTGCAGACTTGGTCAATCTATCTACAATTACCCAGATAGCATCATAGTCATTTGTTGTCTTTGGTAGACTAACATTGAAGTCCATGGTTATATCTTCCCATTTCCACTCGGGAATCTGTATGGGTTGTAGGACTCCTCTTGGCTTCTGGTGTTCTGCTTTAACTCTTTGTCATATCAGGTAGGTACTGACATGTTTAGCTACATCTCTTTTTGTTCCAGACCACCAAAATCTTCTTTTCAAATCCTGGTACATTTTGGTAGAACCAGGGTGCATAGAGTAGGGAGTTCTATGGGCTTCTTCAAGTATTTTCTTTCTCAGCTCTTCATTGTTAGGGACACATAGATGGTCACCATAATAGAGTATCCCACTATAAGATACTCTAAATTATTTAGTTTCTCCTTCTTGCATCTCTTGCTTGATCTTTTGAATATCAGAATCTTGATCTTGCTTTTTCTATATATCCTCAAGCAGAGTTGGCTCTAGCTAGTGTCAATACTGAGAGTTGCCAATATATGATCTCAACTCCATAATCTACTATCTCTTTCTGCAGTGGTGGTGACAGTGATGACAGGGGCATCAAAGTTGCGCAAGTCTTTCTACTTAACGCATCAGCTACTTTATTCACTTTACCAGAGTGGTAGAGGATTTCATAGTCATAATCTTTGACTAACTCCAACCACCTTCGTTGTCTTATATTTAGCTCCTTCTGTGTGAAGAAATATCTCAGACTCTAGTGATCTATGTAAATCTTGCACTGGACTACGTACAGATAATGTCTCCACATTTTGAGAGCGAAGACTACTGCTGCTAACTCAAGATCATGAGTAGGGTAGTTCTTTTCATAATCCTTTAGTTGCCTGGAAGCATAAGTAATGACCTTGCCTTCTTACATGAGCACAGCTCCAAGTCTCAGCTTTGATGCATCACTGTATATATCGACGCTTCTGTCTCTTTCGAGAACTGTAAGAATGGGAGCACTTGTCAGTCATTTCTTCAGCTCAATAAAATTCTGCTCACAATCTTCAGTCCACTCATATTTCTTATTCTTTCTGGAAAGGGCTGTTAGTGGAGAAGCTATCTTTGAAAAATCCTCCACTAATCTTCTGGAATACCTTGCTAAACCCAGAAAGTACTGATCTCACTGGCATTCTTTGGTTGACCCCAGTTACCAGTTTCTAAACATTCTCTGATCAGTCTGTTTGACCGATCAGGCTATACTCTGATTGGTCTGTTAACCGATCAGGCCTGTATCTGATCGGTCTGTTGACCGATCAGGCAGTTTTCAGCTAAAACTCAACCCTGTTTCCTGCATTAAATTTTTAATCCGTGAATTCAATCTCATTTCTGCAACCTAGCTAAAGATTTTATGTTTTTCTGCATTTGATATTAGATTTTAAATTGCAATCCTATAGTTTTGCATTGAATTACTTAGTTTTCAAATAGGTTTAGTTTAGTGTTGCAATTTCCTAGTTTAATTCTGCTTTAGCTAAGTCTATTTCATTTCAAACTGTATTTTCATTCCTTATTGCAAAACAAACCCCCATTTTATTTGAAACCCCCAAAACTTAGAAAACGACAAATTCAAGATTGAACTAAACACTCTTAACTAGCCCTTGGAAAAATACAACTTGAGGCCCCTGTACTACATTTAATTTTGTGAGCTAAGGGTTTTTAATTTATAAATATCTAAATTTGAGGCTCATTCATGACACTTGTTGTGGGCATCATCAGTCGTGTCACCACCTCGTCCGCTCCTCCCTACACCATGCGCAAGCCACCATTGAAGGGATCTCCGAGCCGAGACGAAAAGCTATTTATTTACATCCATCGATCCTATACTCCACAAAGGAGTGTACATAAAATCTAGATCGAAAGTAAATAAAAGCGCGGCTAAACGGGTGTCGTATTTAATTACAAAAATTAAATACTAATTTAGCATCGTCAACCTCGAGGATTCAAATTATTACAACCATGCACAACCAATCACATACACACATTATTTAAGTCATAATAGTTGGAATCTCGTGCCTGCAACCAAAGAGTTAGCCTACGCACATCCTACTATTATCTGGCTAAAATAAAATACATGATAAAGTGCAAAATGTAATCGAATCCAAACACACAAAATCAGAAACCTCAGCTCTGATACCAATTGTTGGATAGCTTGGCGGGTTTCCTAAGCGAATACCAGGTCGTCCATAGGAAACCTCTCCATGTCTATGGATTAAAAATTTAATCCGAATGGAGACCTATCTCCCAAACGACCGTCTTGTTGCCGTACTAATTGATTCAACTTACAACTTAGCCAAACTTGTTGTTCAAGCCTTATAACTCCCCTAACCAATTAGAGGCAGAAAAGACGACAAGCGGACCACCGATTTTTGTGTTTATCAACGGAGTCCACAATAATTATTATCACATTTAATTAATAAATAATTAATGAACAAGATAATTAATTATGCCACATGAAATAATAGAATTCAAAGAAACCATGGGAGAAGTTTATACCTCTCATTACCTCTTGATCATCTATTGTATGACCCTCCCCTCTTGGACATCGTGTGGGAGACGATCTACCAAGAACCCTAGTCACCAAGGCCTTCCAATATCACCCTCTTCTTGCGCCAACCAAAACCCTAGGTCAAGGGATGCCGCATGCCACTTCTTCCCTTTCCTCAAGCTGCCGACCCTCCTCCTTTCTCTAAGGATGTGTCGGCCAAGAGGTGAAGAAGAAGAAGAAGAAGAGGAAGAAGAAGAGAGCCTCTCCTTCACCAACCCTACCCGGCCAAAGCTCCTCCGTTATCTTCTTGCTTGCAGTGCAGCCAGCCACCAAGGAGCCCTCCTTCTCTTCCTAATCCGGCCACCACTCAAACCTTCCTTCTTCTCGCCGCACCACAAAAGGAAGAGGAGTCTCTTCCTTGTCTTTGTGATCGTCAGCCACCCAAGGGTGTAGAAGATGAAAGGAAAAGAGAAGAGAGGAGAGGAGCACCTCTCTTGCCGCCGGGTGCCCTAGGAGAGAGAAGGGAGAGAGGGAGAGGAGAGGCTTAAGGTTGGATGATTAATTGGATGATTTGGTTTCATGACACCATGGGGTATTTATAGGGCTACAATAGGGACCATGAGGAGGAGTTAGGTCTTGGCCATCTAATGGATTAAGGCCCGATCCATTAATGAAGATCTATTCCACTAAAGGATCTTCATTGTTCTACCTCATCAACCCCCATATTTACATATGAGCTCCACCTATTATGAGTACAAATTTCTCCCCATGTTTAAGATATTGAATGCTCGTTAATTAATTTAAATTACTGACAATTTTAATTAATCAACATCTAACTCCTTAATTAGTACCACTCATCCTTATCATCATGTTGGACCAAGTCCACCTGCAGGATTTAACATGATGAACATTATGAGCTCATCAAGGGGGCATCATCAACTCGACTCACCAGGACACAGTTTCCATCTATAATCAACGGCACACCATGTAAATAATATTATTTTCTAATTTACCGGGCTATCAATTTAACAGAATAAATCTCGCCCATTGGTAAATCAAAGAAATAAACATTAAGTGCATGTGCCCGTTATTATATCGGGATTAAGAGCATGTACTCCATAATAAACTGAGGTCTGATCTAATTATAAAGTCAGTATAAATTAGATAACCTCTATGTCGGTCCTGCTCAATGCACTCAAAGTACACTAGTGTAATTCTATAGTTAAGACAAACCAATACCAAATTACACTACAACCATCCCGATGGTTTGTCTAAATCCATCTCGATTGTGAGCCTCTACTTATACTCTACAAGGAACTGATAACATGATCTTCTGTGTGACACCATACACCATGTTATCTACAGTGTAAAGTATTAGACAATATGCACATACTAATATAAACTTGCAATCAATGATCATTTGATTCTCTTTTAAAATGTAGATGTCCATGTGATTCTCTTTCAAAGTGAATACAGAAGAAAAGCAGGTCTCCGAATTAGAAATAGGAAATATGCTAATAAAAGCTAAAAAAGGAGTATAACAACGTAAATGTGAATCAATAAAAGCAAGTGAATGGGGGTAAAAACATGGATAAAAAATTTATTACATCTACGCTCATCAATCATCTTGAAAAGCAACCAAAGAGTCTTGGAGATATGCTAAATCTGAAATGATATTGTCATCCATTTATTGTAATGTCCAAAGAAACAAGAACCCTCGTTGTACCAAGAACTCTTCAGAATCTTGTACTGTGGTCATCATTTGAATGGAAGCTAGAGTTTCTAAATTTTGATATCCTTCCCAGATGGTAGCCTCAAATTGTTGAGATTGGTGTAGTCCTTTTGGTAACAAATCATTCTGAAATCTTTATGGGTTATGGTATACTTGAAAAGGTTGCTCTACTCCTTACATGCTTCTATAATCATAATATTGATGATCCATCCAATCTTGGTCAGATGTGTTGGTGCAGGAAGCACCATATCGAACCTTGTTTTGATATTGGCAAAGGATTCAAAGTTAAGTTCATTAGTGATCTAATATGTTACTCAAGTGTGCAGGAAAAGTCCTAGCGAAGGACTGCTAAGCACCTGGCGAAGGAATGCTAGGATACAAAGCCCTAGCGAAGGACTGCTAGGCACCTGGCGAAGGAATGCCGGGATACAAAGCCCTAGCGAAGGACTGCTAGGCACCTGGCGAAGGAATGCCAGGATACAAAGACCTAGCGAAGGACTGCTAGGCACCAGGCGAAGGACGGCTTGGTACTGATGACCTGGCGAAGGACAGCTAGGCACCTAGCGAAGGACTGCTGGGCAAAAGTCCAACCGGAGGAGCCGATTGGCATCAGGTAAATTCTCCCGAGAGGAGTAGGTGAGGACGCGTTCCCCGTCGAGGGAACAGTAGGCGTCGGTTCGACCTAGGGCTCCATTTGGGAGACCCAAAGTCAGAACCAAGATAGCTAATGCTGTACAAAACTAACATATTATTGCTTTATGTTGTTTTGGACTAACCCTGGATGCAGGACCGAAGGAACGAGTGTCTGCAGCTCAGAGAGCCTCAAAGGAGTGAGGCAGTAGCTGAGTAGGGCACCCGGAGTGTCCCGGGCGCCCCCAAGGTGAATACAAAACAGATGAAGCGAAAGAAGTACTTCGGCAGCTTATGGGCGGGGCGCCCCCGTGCTCCCGGGCGACCCCCATGCTCCCAGGCGCCCCCAGTTTAAGCTAATGAAGCAGAAACCAGCGAAGCCAAACGGATAAGAGGTGACCCAGTCAACCCGGGCTCCCCCAGCATCCCGGGCGCCCCCGTCAAAGCCTGATCCCGAGATTGAATGGATCAGAGCTGACCGAGAGGAACTCGGATTAGCTGACACGTGGGGGCCGCCCCCGACGTTCCGGGAGCCCCCAGGGGCTATAAAAAGGCCCTCGACCCCAAGGCTTTAGGCAATCAATTCTTCCAACGCATTCACGCTCTTCTACGCTCACGCTCTGCTCCGGAAACCTCCCGACTCGAGATACAAGCGCCGACGACGTCCCTCTGCTCTGAAAATACAATCTACAACGGGCGTCGGTAACGAAGAGATTCTTTTAAGTTTACTGCACTAGTCTTGTAATACATCTTGTAAACTGTTTTTGCGACATATAAAATTGCCCGCAGAAAACGGTCAACGACTATGGGCGTTGGAGTAGGAGCCGACCGCGACTCCGAACCAAGTAAAAAACTTGGTGTTTGCATGTGTTTGTGTTAATTTCTGCTGTGCATTCTCTATTTCTGAATCCGAACGTTTTACGATATTCACCCCCTCTATCGTTTCTCTCGATCCAACAAGTAGTATCAGAGCGGGGAAGCTCAAATTTGGTGCAACCACCAATTTGGTAGTTTTTCGGATTTACGAATTTTTTTTTATTTCTTCTCTTTTTTTTTAATCAACACCACTCTATCTTCTCCGCCTTTTTCAATTTTGAATTTTTATTTTTTTACCATAAGTCAGAATTGATATAACGATCAAGTGTTAAAAATTTGTCATAAACTTTTTTATATTATTATTTTAATATTTTTCTCGAAATTCGTGCTATCTTAATTTGAGCAAATTTTTCTTTAATTCTTGTTTTACTAATCAGAATTAATAATCCAACTTTTTCAAAAGAAAAATTATCATAAATTTTTATTATTATTTTATTATTACTCTACCTCGAAATTTGTGCAACATTTATTTTGGGCTATTTTTTCCCTTCTCCCGCACTACTAATCCAAGACCAAGTCTTGGTACATTTCTATTTTCTCTTTTTTGTGTGCAAGATTTATCCTTAATGGCCAATCAAGAATGGAACAGTGTTCGTCCGCCTCTATTCTCTGGCGAGAACTTCAGAACCTGGAAGGGTCTAATGGAATCCCACCTAAAGGCCCATCTAGATCTATGGATGATAATCCAAATGGGGTTTAGATTTCCCACAGAAGATGGGATAGCACTTGTGACGACCCCTTAACTTCTCATCCTTAAGGCGGACGCCACTTTTACTTAACCTTAACTTTACCTTATTCTTAGCCTTAGGTGACAACTACTTGACTTCCCTTAACTTGCTCTGAATTGTTTTTTCTTTTTTTTTCCAAAAAAAAACAACTTTTATTTTATTTACTTTACAAGGATTTGACCCCTAGACCTCTTCGTTGTAAAACTAAAGCACTAACCATCTGCCCTACAACACTTTGTTTTCAATACCACCAGTCGACTGCCATGAGGCCAGTCGACTGGTATCGGCCACAGAAACTTTCTGTGGCCGATACCAGTCGACTCGCCTTATAGCAGTCGACTGGTGCATCGAACAGAAGGTTCTGTTCGATATCGCAGTCGACTGGTTCTGGCACGCCTGAAAATTGCTGTTTCAGACCTGGGAACTCCTTCCAATGTCCATAATTCATACTCTTCCAAAGCATATAGATAGATAACTTCAAATCTATACTCTATACTAGTTTTATAAACATTTTAACAACCCAAAACAAATCCATTTACTTGCAATTAGGATCTTTGCGGAATTTAAGAAACTATCAAAACATATGACATCTATTGTAGAGTTTGTACTCAACTTGGTCTCTATGCAAGGTTTAAACAAAATCCTTACGCTTTACCAATCCCAAAACACAACCACAAGGATCTACAAGACTTAGCCCAAAGATCTCTTCCACGGTTCCGCCGCCACTGAACATCAATGCAAGTCCCGTTCGCCTCCTTAACTTATGCTTTTTCTTTACCTTTGTCTGCAATAGAAGGAAATGCAACTAATAAGCGAATTACTTAGTAAGTAAATCCTAGCTCACAAATCCATACGATAAATGATAAACATGCTCTTTTCAAAGAATGCTTGCTTCAAAATACATGCACTTGAAAATATTTGCACATGGGAACTTTCATACACTTATCATGCTCAATCATGCTTGAAAACATTTACTAGCATCAAAACACTTGCAAACTTAACATGCTTATGATTTCTTTTGAAACTTACTAATGATACATTTCCATATTTTAAAACACTAACTTCTTTGCTCTTTCTCTTTAACATGCTTATAACATAACCATGTCAACATACATAACCAAAAACATGTACTTAAGAAAATTGAAACACTTACATATACTCATATACTTCAAAATAATAATCAACTTTCTCAGGCCTTGACACTGTACCTGGTATCAATGTACCAATGCGCGCATCCCTAATAGGTTTCGGGGTAGCTAGCCACCGCACCCTATTAGAGCTTCTTTCTAACTTTCTGCGGGCCTCTCTTTTGCCCGGTACATGTCACTTTACAAAAATAAAATACTTTCTTACTCATAAAGCTTATACTTATCAAGCTATCTTTCTTTTTGCATAACTTTTTGCACTACAAAACTTTACCTTTCTTACTTGGAACTTTCATTGAGCACCTTGTGTGTCCTTAACCCAAAACTCATTTTTGGGACTTTTCAAGAACTTGGTCTTATCATGCTTAGGTCACACATACAAAACCTACTCAAATTCAAGTTCTATGACAAAAACATGTATTCTTTAGAAACTTAAATCACACAATAAAATAATATTCTCAAAGCATGCACTTAGATCACAAAATCATGGTTCTACAATGAGAAACTACATACAAAACTATTTCTATTGCAGGTGAGTGATTTACTTACCCTTTGTTTGAAGAAAACTCACTAAGTATATGGAAAACCCTAGCGTAGGACTCCTTTTCTCTTCCTTGCAAGAAACTTCACTCCTTGGCCCTAGGGAAGGAACCCTAGGTTCTCTACTCAAGAGGAAGAAGGAGGAGGAAGAAAATCCTTGCTTTCTCCCAGTTTTCGCAGCCCCTCTTGCTCCCTGTTTGCGCCGACCCTAATCACCCAAAGAGGGGATTAATCGCAACTTAAGTGGAAGTTGAAACACCTCCTCATGAAAAGGGCTTACTCAACCATAACATTAATTCGCTTCATCCTTTTTTGTGCTTGATACCCTTGCCCTGCTGGTTACCCCAACTCACATAAGGCCTTGCTTTGCCCTATGGTCGCGGGATCAAACCCCACCCGACCCCTTATTTTTTTTCTTTTTATTTTAATCCGAAAAAATGCTATAAAATTCAGAAAAATTCCTAATAATTCATGAAAATTATTGGGTGTTACAATCCTCCCTACCTTATAAAAAGTTCGTCCTCGAACTTAGAACAGCTCTAGATACCTTTGCCTCATGCTATCTTCTGATTCCCAAGTTGCCTCTTCATACTTCTTATTCAACCATAAGACTTTTACTAGTGGTACGACTTTGTTCCTCAGCTTCTTATCTTCTCGATCTATTATCTGAATAGGTCGACTTTCATAACTGAGATCTTCTTGAACTTGTACCATCTGTGGCTCAATCACTTGGTTGACATCTTGGATATGCTTCTTTAGCATTGAGACATGGAACACATTGTATATTGTTGACATCTCTGGAGGTAGCTCCAACTCATAAGCTACTTTGCCAACTCTTTTCGTCACTAGGTAGGGTCCTATGTATCGAGGACTTAGCTTGCCTTTCTTGCCGAATCTCATTACACCCTTCATAGGCGCTGCCTTGAGGAAAACTGTATCCCCAACTTCAAACTCTAACGGTCTACGGTGTACATCGGCATAACTCTTCTGCCTACTCTGAGCAGCTTCTATTCTCTGGCGGATGCTCTTTATAGCTTTTGTGGTATCATCTATAAGGTCAGTCTGAGACCCCATTTCTTTCTTCTCACTACCTTCATACCAACAGAGGGGAGATCTACACTTCCTACCATAAAGAGCTTCATAGGGTGCCATACCAATAGTAGCCTGATAACTGTTGTTGTAGGCAAACTCAGCTAAACACAAATACTTGCACCAACTGCCCTTGAAGTCTAATGCACAAGCTCTGAGCATATCTTCTAGAACTTGATTCACTCTCTCTGTCTGTCCATCAGTCTGGGAATGGAAAGCTGTGCCGAAATTCAGTTTGGTGCCTAACGCTGTCTGTACGCACTCCCAAAAGTGTGAAGTGAAACGACCATCCCTATCAGAGATAATGGTCTTCGGGACTCCGTGTAGTCGGATCACTTCCTGCACATATAACTGGGCTAACTTTTCAATTGAGTAAGACACTCTGATTGCCAAGAAGTGGGCAGACTTGGTCAATCTATCTACTATTACCCAAATAGCGTCATAGCCATTAGTTGTCTTTGGTAGACCAACTATGAAATCCATGGCTATGTCTTCCCATTTCCACTCTGGAATCTGAATGGGTTGTAGGACACCTCCTGGTCTCTGATGTTCTGCTTTAATTCTCTGACATGTCAGGCAGGTGCTGACATACTTAGCTATGTCTCTTTTCATTCCGGACCACCAAAATCTTCTTTTCAAGTCTTGGTACATCTTAGTGGAACCAAGGTGCATTGAGTAGGGAGTTCTATGAGCTTCTTCAAGAATCTTCTTTCTCAGCTCTTCACTATTGGGGACACATAAACGGTCACCATAATAGAGTATCCCACTGTCAGATACTCTAAACTCTTTACTTTCTCCTTCTTGTATCTCTTGCTTGATCCTTTGGATATCAGAATCCTCAGCTTGCTCTTTCTGTATATCTTCAAGCAAGGTTGACTCTAGTGTCAATAGAGCGAACTGCCCATAAATGATCTCAACTCTATAATCTACTATTTCCTTCTGTAATGGTGGTGATTATGATGACAAGGACATCAAAGTGGCACACGTCTTTCTACTTAGTGCATCTGCTACATTATTTGCCTTACCAAGGTGGTAAAGGATCTCACAGTCATAATCCTTCACTAACATAAGCCACCTTCGCTGTCTCATATTGAGGTCTTTCTGAGTGAAGAAATATTTCAGACTCTGGTGATATGTATAAATCTTACACTGCACTCCATACAGGTAATGTCTCCATATTTTTAGAGCGAAGACTACAGCTGCCAACTCCAGATCATGAGTAGGGTAATTCTTTTCATAATCCTTGAGTTGCCTGGAAGCATAAGCTATGACTTTGTCTTCTTGCATAAGTACGGCTCCAAGTCCTAGCTTTGATGCATCACTGTATATATCAAAGCTCTTATCACCTTCGGGTACTGTAAGAATAGGAGCGCTTGTCAGTCTCTTCTTCAACTCAAGAAAACTCTGCTCACAGTCTTCAGTCCACTCATACTTCTTATTCTTTCTGGTAATGGCTATAAGTGGAGAAGCTATCTTTGAAAAGTCCTCTACAAACCTTCTGTAGTACCCTGCTAAACCCAGAAAACTTCTGATCTCACTAGCATTCGTTGGTCGACTCCAGTTACTAACTGCTTCAATCTTGGCTGGGTCTACCATAATGCCTTCTTTGGAAATGATGTGGCCTAGGAATGCCACCTGGTCAAGCCAAAACTCACACTTTGAGAATTTGGCGTACATCTCCCTCTGGTGTAAGGTCTGCAACACTATCTTTAGGTGTTCTTCATGTTCTTCCTGAGTCTTTGAATACACTAGGATATCATCAATGAAGACAATGACGAACTTGTCAAGAAAGTCCTTGAACACTCTATTCATTAGATCCATAAACATCGCAGGGGCGTTTGCCACTCCAAAGGGCATGACCACAAACTTGTAGTGCCCATATCTTGTACTGAAAGCAGTCCTTGGCACATCACTCTCCTTCACTTTGAGTTGATGGTAACCTAATCACAGATCTATTTTGGAGAACACCGTGGCTCCCTTCATCTGATCGAATAAATCATCTATCCTTGGCAAGGGATATCTGTTCTTGATAGTTACCTTATTCAAGGCTTGATAATCTATGCACATTCGCATGGATCCATCTTTCTTCTTGACGAACAACACAGGAGCTCCCCAGGGTGAATGACTAGGGCGGATGAAACCCTTGTCGAGCAGCTCTTGTAACTGTTTTTGCAACTCTTTCAGTTCTGCTGGTGCCATGCGATAAGGTGCCTTTGAAATTGGGTTGGTTCCTAGAACCAACTCAATTTCAAATTCAATTTCTCGATTGGGAGGGAGTCCTGGTAACTCTTCAGGAAACACCTCCGGATAGTCACAGACTACCCGTACCTCTTTTTACTTTAACTCTTCTCTTTGCCTTGCATCTACTATATGTGCTAATAACCAGAACATCCATTATCTAACATTCTCTGAGCTTGTAAGGTAGATAAGAACCTTTTTGTCTTTCTCTTTGGGTCTCCAATAAACTCAAATGGAGGTTCTACTTCTGGTGTGAACTTGACTTTTCTTTTGCGGCATTCATTAGAGGCACTATACTTGCTCAAGAAATCCATCCCTAAAATGATCGAAATCCTTCATCTCAAGGACTACTAAATCACTATAGAGCTCTCGGTTGGACATTTGAATTAATACAGCTCGTAGCCACTGAGTAGATGCCATGACCTCTCCCGAAGGTAAGGTTGTTAAGAACTTCATCGTTCAACATTTCTAGTGGCCTTTGTACTGTTTAAGTAGTGCTCAGTGATCAAAGCACTACTTATCAGTTCTTCGGAGGGTTGCAGCCTCTTAACACCGCTGGCCACATTTAACGCTATCTCAGGCCTTCACATTTTCAACATTAGCCTGACTCTTTCTTTTTCAGTGCTAACTAGCTCTGGGCACAGATGAGCTAACCGCTTAAACAACTTCACTGCTTCATCCACGGATAGTTCTCCTTGTCTGGACTCCATGAATTCATCATAGTGCTTGTTGGTTACTCGCATGTGAAAGTATTCTTCGAAGAACTCAGTCTCGAAGTCGGCCCATGTCATCTGGCTGACATTTCTCTTGGCCTTGACTCTCTCCCACTATATTCTAGCATCTCCCGTAAGGCAGAAAAATGCACACTTTATCTTCTCTACTTCAGGCCAGTCCAGGAGCTCTACTATGCTTTCAAAAGACTTGAACCATGCTTGAGCATCCTATGGTTCGGTTGTGCATGAGA
This sequence comes from Boesenbergia rotunda, assembly GCA_024364735.1. Classification (NCBI taxonomy): domain Eukaryota; kingdom Viridiplantae; phylum Streptophyta; class Magnoliopsida; order Zingiberales; family Zingiberaceae; genus Boesenbergia; species Boesenbergia rotunda. The sequence goes on from JAGFNQ010003311.1 coordinate 88,208, forward strand.
AGTTCCCTGGCTTCAATATCTGCCACTAGATGAGGTATACTTCTTGTCGTACCCCCCTTGCTGGGACTACAGATGTAACCGATGGATCTTCGGTCACAACTGGTGCTACTATATTCTCCACCGGCGGAGTAATAGGAGCAACCTGCTGGTTAGCCATTAAGGTGGTAATAACTTGCTGTTGTTCTGTTAACTATTTCTGTAACTGCGCCACCACCTCTAAGAGATTTGGTGGTGGTACTGACTCTGCCTTTTACCCTCTAGAAGCTCGCTCCTCGTTTTGAGCATTTCTAGGACGTCAACTTGTCATTCTCCTACTATTATCTCATAAAGAGAATAATGATATTACTTCTCTGAGGACATTACATTACTTCACTATCATCATTCTCATATCATCATACTCATATCATCATATGTCATATCATGTCATCTTACTCATATAGCATATACAGATCATGCACATAATAGCATATAATAATACTAACATACTTCCTTATCATCTTTCACTTACTGATACTAGCAGTCAATAATGAAAAGTATACAAAAACTACAACATATGAACTTCTTACTTGGCAGGCGGCAGGATTGATGCTTGATGTCAGTGTGGCGGAGGGGTGGAACCTTTTGCTCTGATACCACTCTGTGACGACCCCTTAACTTCTCATCCTTAAGGCGGACGCCACTTTTACTTAACCTTAATTTTACCTTATTCTTAGCCTTAGGTTACAACTACTTGACTTCCCTTAACTTGCTCTGAATTTTTTTTTCTTTTTTTTTCAAAAAAAATAACTTTTATTTTATTTGCTTTGCAAGGATTTGACCCCTAGACCTCTTAATTGTAAAACTAAAGCACTAACCATCTGCCCTACAACACTTTATTTTCAATACCACCAGTCGACTTCTATAAGGCCAGTCGACTGGTATCGGCCACAGAAAGTTTCTGTTGCCGATACCAGTCGACTGGCCTCATGGCAGTCGACTGGTGCATCGAACAGAAGGTTATGTTCGATATCGCAGTCGACTGGTTCTGAACCAGTCGACTGGCACGCCTGAAAACTGCAGTTTTAGACCTGGGAACTCCTTCCAAGGTCCATAATTCATACTCTTCCAAAGCATATAGATAGATAACTCCAAATCTATACTCTATACTAGTTTTATAAACATTTTAACAACCCAAAACAAATCCATTTACTTGCAATTAGGATCTTTGCGGAATTTAAGAAACTATCAAAACATATGACATCTATTGTAGAGTTTGTACTCAACTTGGTCTCTATGCAAGGTTTAAAGAAAATCCTTACACTTTACCAATCCCAAAACACAACCACAGGGTTCTACAAGACTTAGCCCAAAGATCTCTTCCACGGTTCCGCCGCCATTGAACATCAATGCAAGTCCCATTCGCCTCCTTAACTTATGCTTTCTCTTTACCTTTGTCTGCAATAGAAGGAAATGCAACTAATAAGCGAATTGCTTAGTAAGTAAATCCTAGCTCACAAATCCATACGATAAATGATAAACATGCTCTTTTCAAAGAATACTTGCTTCAAAATACATGCACTTGGAAATATTTGCACATGGGAACTTTCATACACTTATCATGCTCAATCATGCTTGAAAACATTTACTAGCATCAAAACACTTGCAAACTTAACATGCTTATGATTTCTTTTGAAACTTACTAATGATACATTTCCATATTTTAAAACACTAACTTCTTTGCTCTTTCTCTTTAACATGCTTATAACATAACCATGTCAACATACATAACCAAAAACATGTACTTAAGAAAATTGAAACACTTACATATACTCATATACTTCAAAATAATAATCAACTTTCTCAGGCCTTGACACTGTACCTGGTATCAATGTACCAATGCGCGCATCCCTAATAGGTTTCGGGGTAGCTAGCCACCGCACCCTATTAGAGCTTCTTTCTAACTTTCTGTGGGCCTCTCTTTTGCCCGGTACATGTCACTTTACAAAAGTAAAATACTTTCTTACTCATAAAGCTTATACTTATCAAGCTATCTTTCTTTTTGCATAACTTTTTGCACTACAAAACTTTACCTTTCTTACTTGGAACTTTCATCGAGCACCTTGTGTACCCTTAACCCAAAACTCATTTTTGGGACTTTTCAAGAACTTGGTCTTATCATGCTTAGGTCACACATACAAAACCTACTCAAATTCAAGTTCTATGACAAAAACATGTATTCTTTAGAAACTTAAATCACACAATAAAATAATATTCTCAAAGCATGCACTTAGATCACAAAATCATGGTTCTACAACGGGAAACTACATACGAAACTACTTCTATTGCAGGTGAGTTATTTACTTACCCTTTGTTTGAAGAAAACTCACTAAGTATATGGAAAACCCTAGCGTAGGACTCCTTTTCTCTTCCTTGCAAGAAACTTCACTCCTTGGTCCAAGGGAAGGAACCCTAGGTTCTCTACTCAAGAGGAAGAAGGAGGAGGAAGAAAATCCTTGCTTTCTCTCAGTTTTTGCAGCCCCTCTTGCTCCCTGTTTGCGCCGACCCTAATCACCCAAAGAGGGGATTAATCGCAACTTAAGTGGAAGTTGAAACACCTCCTCATGAAAAGGGCTTACTCAACTATAACATTAATTCACATGATTCTTTTTTGTGCTTGATACCCTTGCCCTGCTGGTTACCCCAACTCACTTAAGGCCTTGCTTTGCCTTGTGGTCGCGGAATCAAACCCTGCCCGACCCCTTATTTTTTTTCTTTTTATTTTAATCCGAAAAAATGCTATAAAATTTAGAAAAATTCCTAATAATTCACGAAAATTATTGGGTGTTACAGCACTCGCCTGGGATAAATTGGATGAACCAACACTCAACATGATTGAAATAGATGCAAAGGCGACTGTAATCCTACAATGCGGCATAACAAAAGAAGTATTCAAGCGGGTTGGATCCTTCAACTGTGCCAAAGAGATGTGGGAAATGCTATTCAATCTACACGAAGAGTCGGCACCCGACTTCAAAGTTGACTCCGGATTAGACGATGAGACAGACTCGGCCCCCGACATCGAAATCGAACCAGAATCAGACAATGAGTTTTCTGGGACAAAATCGGTAACTAATTTTGAATCAGTTTCTGAATTAAGGTTAAATAATCAAGCTGATACTGCAATGGTCGAGGAAGGTATAATTTTCATTGCAGGGAAAACTCCAAGAGAACTGCAAAAGAGGCCTCATCCAGTACCTGAGTCCGACTCAAACTCAAAATCTGACGACGAAGGAAGGGATCCTTGGAAACTAGTCTGGTTGGCTCACGACCGCTACAAAATGTCGAAGAAACAATCAAGCAAAAGAAAGATGGCTAGAATCAAGGGGGAGATTCCCAACCGGGAATCAAAAGGTAAATTTACAGTATTTGAAAATCAAATATTTACCTTGAATAATGTGATTGACTCATATAAATTAGTTAAGGCAAATTTTAGGAAATTGAAACAAGAAAGTGAAACCCTGAAACATAAGGTCAATATGTTAGAAAATCTAGAAATTTCTCCTCACTATGATCTTACCTAGAGTTCTTTTGCTATTCATAGGACTAGAAATAGGACCTGATTAATTGAAACTTGAACAACCTAGTATTAGGACAAGATTTGATGATAGTACGTTAGGGAAGCCTGACTAAGGAATCAAGTAGGGTAAGGAGTACCTTATTTGGTCTTTTTAGTCCGGTGGAACTAGCCGAAGCTACCTCTCCGAATCCTAAGCTAGTTAGACTAGAGTGTCTCAAACAATGATTTGAAAATGATCTTTCTTTAAAAGGCTTTGTCTAGGAAAGGGTTGTTGATCCAATAAGGCTACGGCCAAAGAAGGCCTCTGTGCCTCGCCAAGACCTGGAAGCCAATTATCGAAACTCACTTTTAAATTATTATTTGTTAAACTCGAATCTAACACAAGCTTCAATTAAATCATAGTGTTAACATCAAAGATAAAATTAATGCATCTCACAAAACAGTTAAGGATACCTTGTTTTGTCACTTAGAAATGGGTGAGATGCTTAGGACCTAAAAGTTGAGTCCAACCCAACCAACTAATTCAAATTAATCAAACTAAAATTAATTCAATTAAATCAAAATCACATCTTAATTAAATCAATTAAATTCAATCAAATCTTAATTCAATCAATTAAATTCAATTAAATCTTAATTAAATCAATTAAATTCAATTAAATATTAATAAAATAAATTTAATTCAATCAAATTCAAATTTAATTCATCTAACTTTTAAAATTCAAATTTAATACATCTGACTTTTAAAATTCAAATTTAATTCATCTGACTTTTAAAATTTAAATTTAATTCAACAACCTTTAAAATTCAAATTTAATTCAACCGAACAACTTTCAAAATTAAAATTTAATTCAATTAAACAAACTTAACCCTCTAAATTTTAATTTTCTCAAAAATCAAATTTAACTTTTTAACTAAAAGTTAATGTTTCAAATCATTGTAATTAAAATCAAGTCTCTTTTGTTCACTAACCTGAAATTTATTTCATAACATTTATTTCTTTCCTTTACCATTATACAATCATTTCTTTCAGACATTCAGTTTATTCTTGTATGGCAAAAAGTCACCTTGGGATTACTTAGGTATTTTTTTTTCTGCAGTCCGGGCTTAGATATTTTTTTTTTTTTTGGGACTTAAAAAAAAATGTCTTTCAAACAATCATTTTTTTAAAAATGTTAATACTTCAAAATTCATTTCAAGAATTGTACTTTTGATTTTAACAAACCCTAAAGACACAGAGGAAGGTCCACTTCATGACCTACAAGGACTCCGAGGATTTGTCAAATTTAGAGGGAGTCTAAATCAAAAGAAATTATTTCTAACAAGTATTTTCTTTGGCAATTATTTTTGAAAATACCTCCGAAAAATCATACTGCTGGCCATACAATAGAATTCAAATTCCCCGTTGTCGGGAGAAGTGAATCAAAAAATGGCAAGGAGCTCTGTAAATGCTGAAGGTGTGGTTCATCTAAACACTCATCTATGACAAGAACAATAGGTGCAGACATTCTGGAATCAGAAACTGGAAAATAATTCTTTTGATCTGAACTGACCCCTAAGGACTCAGAGGAAGAATACTTGTGGTCAACAAGCTTCCAAGGACTATGTCAAGTTTAGGGGGAGGTTAAATTAATAGAACTATTGAACATTTCAAAATAAGTTGTTTTAATACACAAGTTTTCAAAGTTCTTTTGAAAATACAACTAATTTGCCTTTAAAAATACCAATATTCTATTTCTCAAAATGTTTTTGTGGCTTAGTAAATCCTTTTTGAAATACTTTTTGAAATTTTCTTGAGTTTGGAGAATTTCCAGGACACTTAGGGAAATGCCCTTGTAGTTAACAAGGTTTCCTAGGATTGTGTCAGACTGGAAAGGAAACCATGCCAAGTAAAGTATTATGCTTTCTTAAAATATTATGTTCTAAAGTATTTATTAGTACTTATATTTGTCAAAAATGCATATTTTTTTAAAAGTACTTATATTTTTCAAAAATTGCATAATATCTTTCAAAAGTACTTCTATTTTTCAAAATATAATGTTTTCAAAAAGGTACTAATGCTTTTCTAAGGCAATAGTATTCTAAGTACGTGAATTTTCTAAAGATTTGACTATAAATACAAAATCTTTTTTCAAAATTGTACAATACCTTTCAAAGTGGAGTTTTGTTGGTGCAATTTAAGCTTTTTGCTAGGCTTTTAAGAGTTATACTAAGTATTTTTTTATGTCTTCAAAACTCATAGGCTCTGATACACAAACTTTTTCATAAAACTTATTTTTCTTTATTGATATATATAGCCAAGGGGGAGAGCAAGAAAGAGAGAAAGGAATTTTTTTTTATCTCCTCTTCGAAAAGCAAAGTAATTTTTTTTTAAAACAAAATTTTCCCAATTCTCAAAGGCGAAATTTTTTAGGGAAATTTGGATTCAAAATTTTGCCTAAGTAATTTTTTTGGAAAGCTTTTAACAAAATTTAAGCTTGCTTTTCAAAAGTGTTTGTTGATACAAAAGCTTTCACTCTTTTGAAACACCTTGTCAAAAACTTATTTTTGGTAAAACTCAAAACTGCCTATTAGAAACCTTGTTCGCCCATGTATGTTTTTGATATATGTCAAAGGGGGAGGAAAGGTCAAAGTTAAGTGTTATATAACACAAGTATTCAGGATTTTAGGGGGAGTATAAGAAATAAAGATTTTTTTTAACTCTACATTTATTCTGTTCATAAACAGTTATACTTCATTGTTTACCATATGCTCTTAACTGTTATATGTTTTTAACTTAACTTTGAATTGTGTTGCCATAAATCAAAAAGGGGGAAATTGTTGGTGCAGGAAGCACCATATCGAACCTTATTTTGATATTGGCAAAGGATTCAAAGTTAAGTTCATTTGTGATCTAATATGTTGCTCAAGTGTGCAGGAAAAGTCCTAGCGAAGGACTGCTAGGCACCTGGCGAAGGAATGCCAGGATACAAAGCCCTAGCGAAGAACTGCTAGACACCTGGCCAAGGAATGCCGGGATACAAAGCCCTAGCGAAGGACTGCTAGGCACCTAGCGAAGGAATGCTAGGATACAAAGACCTAGCGAAGGACTGCTAGGCACCAGGAGAAGGACGGCTTGGTACTGAAGACCTGGCGAAGGGCAGCTAGGAACCTAGCGAAGGACTGCTGGGCAAAAATTCAACCGGAGGAGCCGGTTGGCATCAGGTAAATTCTCCCGAGAGGAGTTGGTGAGGACGCGTTCCCCGTCGAGGGAACAGTAGGCGTCGGTTCGACCTAGGGCTCCATTTGGGAGACCCAAAGTCAGAACCAAGACAGCTAAGGCTGTATAAAACTAACATATTATTGCTTTATGTTGTTTTGGACTAACCCTGGATGCAGGACCGAAGGAACGAGTGTTTGCAGCTCAGAGAGCCTCAAAGGAGTGAGGCAGCAGCTGAGTAGGGCGCCCGGAGTGTCCCGGGCGCCCCCAAGGTGAATACAAAATAGATGAAGCGAAAGAAGTACTTCGGCAGCTTATGGGCGGGGTGCCCCCTTGCTCCCGGGCGGCCCCCATGCTCCCAGGCGCCCCCAGTTTAAGCTAACGAAGCAGAAGCCAGCGAAGCCAAACGGATAAGAGGTGACCCAGTCAACCTGGGCACCCCAGCGTCCCGGGCGCTCCCGTCAAAGCCTGATCCCGAGATTGAAGGGATCAGAGCTGACCGAGAGGAACTCGGATCAGCTGACACGTGGGGGGGGGGGGTGCCCCCGACGTTCCGGGCGCCCCCAGGGGCTATAAAAAGGCCCTCGACCCCAAGGCTTCAGGCAATCAATTCTTCCAACGCATTCACGCTCTTCTACGCTCACGCTCTACTCCGGAAACCTCCCGACTCGAGATACAAGCGCCGACGACGTCCCTCTGCTCCGAAAATATAATCTACAACGGACGTCGGTAACGAAGAGCCTCTTTTAAGTTTACTGCACTAGTCTTGTAATACATCTTGTAAACTATTTTTGCGACATATAGAATTGCCCGCAGAAAATGGTCAACGACCGTGGGCCTTGGAGTAGGAGCCGACTGCGACTCCGAACCAAGTAAAAAACTTGGTGTTTGCGTGTGTTTGTGTTAATTTCCGCTGTGCATTCTCTATTTCTTAATCCGAACGTTTTACGATATTCACCCTCCCTCTATCGTTTCTCTCCATCCAACAAGATGTACTTGGAAGGGTTTTGTGCATATCTTATTGTAGTCGAAATTTTTCATTCGCTTCAGCTTGAATTGCTATGAATTTCTCCATCATCTTCTCTAAATCAAGTTTTTGTGGTTGTTTTGGAGGCGGGGAATACTGGAGTTCCATTGGCGAAATATCAACTTGCTAGAAGATGTGATGTAAACATGATGGATGCAATGAGCTACCACAACCCCTAGAAGCATACTTCACTTGATAAATATCAAAATCATAAGCTTAGCTGCAACCTCCAAAATATTGAGAGTACAAATCCATGGTTAGTCAAAAATGAATTTCCTAAAAAAGGGCAAAAGTCATAATGGACACTACCAAAAGCAGAATGCAAACAAATAAAAAAAAAGAAAATGGTCCAATCCGATCAATATGAAGTTCAGCTAATATTACTCTAGAACTAGTCCCCGACAATGGCGGCAAAAACTTGATGAATGCAAACCATGAGTGTACGGTGTGGTCATCAAGTAATAAAGATCAAATCCACGAGGGTTGTGAGTATGTACCAACCTACTAATCAAACTCAATCATTTGGACTAAATTAGAGGTTGAGGGTTTCATGACTAGGACCTCATAAGAGAAAATACAGAGAAGGCACAATGGAGAAATAGGTCAGTCAGAGGAAAAATACAGAGAGATCGCAGGGAAGTATCAGTTAGAGAAAAACGAATCTAGGATTTTGGTTTTATTTTTATGCTAGATAGAACTAGGGCAATGTTTTGTCCTCAATGTTGAATTGCATAGGTAGGTCATCCTTATTTATCCGATGTGAACTTTTGGAACTACATTAGCTTTCCAATCCTATTCGGCATCTATTTTGGAAGATACACAACTAGGGTTTGCAACCTAGTGGCGACCTTGTCACAAGATTCTGCTCCCCGTAATTGACCCTCTCCATATTGTGTGACATCACAATTGGATTGGTCCATTGGGTTTTATGATGACCTAGGGCCCCTCGCAGGTGGTCAGGTAGTACTTTTGTGTCTCGATGCTCTCGCGTCACAGTTCTTTACGGTTCGGAGGATTGGGTTCTCCTTTTGGGTCATCTCCAAATCCTCTAGTTGCGATTCTCAAGTTTTGACATCGAGATTGAGTCATACGATAGAGTCCGAACACAATTCAATGATATTATAGAACAAGATATCAAAACATTCTAGCCATTAAGAAATAGTGCTACCCATATTTAAAAGTTACCCCCTAATCCTAGAATCCAATGATTACCTCATGAGAGTGAGGTTACTGTTGATGCAAGATGCATCAGTAATGTCCTCCTCTAAATGGTTCAATATTTGACAATATGCTTAAGTCAGTGATACATTGAACAAGGGAAGGGTGAGTCAAGAGAGGAGTAACAAAGTGAAGAAAAGTCCTAGTTAACCTACGCACTAAGACCTGGTGAGTGAAGCTGGGCACTAAGACCTGGTGAGTGAAGCTGGGCACGAAGACCTGGTGAGTGAAGCTGGGCACTAAGACCTGGTGAGTAAAGCTGGGCACGAAGACCTGGTGAGTGAAGCTAGGCAAAAGACCTGGTGAGTGAAGCTGGGCAAAAGTCCTGATGAGTGAAGTTAGGCACTAAGTCCTGTGGGCACGAAGTCTTGGTCCGAGGGATTGAGCAACTTAGCTGAGCGATGACTAAGGACAAAAGTAGAGAGGGTCGAGGGTCAGACGTCTTGAGATCCGAGAGTATCGAAGGCTAAGCAAAAGTAAACAGAAATCCACCCGAATGAACTGGGTGGCTACCGTCTCCTAAAAGGAGTAGGTGAAAGGCGCATTCCCAGGGGTGGGAGGCGTCGGTTCGACCTAGGGTTTCAAGGAAATCTGAAGTCAGAACCACATCCTTAAGGTTAAGATTATCTACATGTTTGATTTGTATTTATGTATCTTGCAGGTACCTAAAACCAAGTCCTGGCGAAGGGCTGCTAGGCAAAAACCAAGTCCTGGCAAAGGGCTGCTGGGCGAAACTCAAGACCTGGCGAAGGGCTGCTGGGCAAAAACCAAGTCCTGGCGAAGGGCTGCTGGGCGAAACTCAAGACCTGGCGAAGGGTTGCTGGGCAAAAGTCCAACTGGAGGATCCGGTTGGCACCAGGTAAAACTCTCCCGAGAGGAGTAGGTGAGGACGCGTTCCCCTCCGAGGGAACATTAGGCGTCGGTTCGACCTAGGGCTCCATTTTGGAGACCAAAGTCAGAACCAAGACAGCTAAGGCTGTATAAAATAATAATATAATTGTTATTTGGACTAACCCTGGATGCAGGATCAAAGGACTGAGTATCTGCAGCTCAGAGAGCCTCAAAGGAGTGAGGCAGAAGCTGAGCAGGGCGCCCCGGACGACCAGGGCGCCCCCAAGGTCAACCCAAGTCTGCCGAAGTCATCAACGCGCTTCGCCCCGCTTGTCGCGGGCGCCCCGCGTGTCTCGAGCGCCCCCACTGCCAGCTGCCGAAGCGCATCCCTGCGAAGCTGAGGAGATGAGGTTTTGACCGGTCAAACCAGGCGCCCCGAGCCCTACGGGCGCCCCGGTCAAACCGGATCCCAAGGATAAGGGGATCAGACGGCGACCGAGCTACTACCGGATCTGCTGTCACGTGGGGGGTGCCCCCGTCGACCAGGGCGCCCCTAGGCCCTATATAAAGGGCCCTCGACCTCCTTCATCAGAGCATCAATTACTGCGACGCTTCCACGCTCTTCTGCTTCCACGACACGCTCCAGAACTCTTCCAACTCGAGCTGACGACGTCCTGCTGCTCCAACACTTCGATCTACACCGGACGTTGGTAACGAAGAGCTTAATTAAGTTTACTAGACTGATTCTGTAATACTTTTTATTGTAAACTTTCTCGAACGCATAGAATTGCCCGCAGAAAACGGTCAACGACCGTGGGCCTTGGAGTAGGAGTCGACACAGGCTCCGAACCAAGTAAAACGACCTTGTTAGCATTGTCTTTGTGTCTTATTTCCGCTGCGCACTTACTCTTTTTAAATCCGAACGATTTGCGACATTCACCCCCCCTCTCTCGCATTTCTCGATCCAACAAGACATTCTCCGCCTCCGAAAAGTCCAGAAAGAAGACCATTAGTGGACGTGCGTTCCAGTGCTTAGGCCTTGGATGTACTGACCCTGGGGGGTTGGGAACCAAGTAAAAAATCCCGCGTGCGTTGTGTTACTTATTCGTTCTTTCTGTTTTCCGATGTGCTACTAACTTTGTGTCCAGAACAACCCGAAAAGTTTTACAAAGTTTTCGAAGATTTTTTTCGGTCGATATTCACCCCCCCCCCCCTCTATCGACGACATCGATCCTACAATTGGTATCAGAGCCAGATCGCTCTTCACCAGACTAACCGTCGACGGAGCAAAGACGCCAGGAGTTGAGGGGAAGCCCAGGAGTGAATTAGGTACATTTTATTTTAAATGTCAGTTTTTAAATTTCTTATCACGTGTTTTAAGTGCAGGAAGAGAGGACACTACAAAAATCAATGTCCTACTCGTAAGAATCGTTCCTCACCGACGGCAAAGGAAATACCATCACCAGGAGTCCGGAGGAACAAGGACCACATCAAATGCTTCAAATGCGAAAAGTAGGAACATTACAAAAATAAGTGTCCGGCCAAGGTACGAAAATTTACATTCCTAGAAATTTTCAAGTTTCTGCACTGTCCTATGATAAGTTAGACAATCTTTCTGAAAAATTAAATCTATTGCATAGTCAAATTAATATTTTGCATGCCCAATTAGAAAATGTGGATATTGTTAAAATATCAAAAATCAACTACATAATCCTTAATGTTAATTCAATAATTCTTAAAATTAATTCTGATAAAATTAATTCTGAAATTAATCTCGAAATTAATTTTGATAATCATATGGATAATCCCAAAATTAAATTTTGAAATTATTAAGAATAATACTGTATTCAAATTTGAAAATCTTACTGATAATTCTGAATTCAAATTTGAAAATCTTACTGATAATTCTGAATTCAAATTTAAAAATCTTAAGGATAATTCTGAATTCAAATTTAAAAATCATAAGGATAATTCTGAATTTAAATTTGAAAATCTTACTGATAACTCTGAATTCAAATTTAAAAATCTTAAGGATAATTTTGAATTCAAATTTGAAAATCTTACTGATAATTCTGAATTCAAATTTGAAAAGCTTACTGATGACTCTGAAAATTGTGAGATTAATCCTGAAAATTTCTGAGGATATTCTTGAGGCTATTAAGGATAATGCTGACAATAACTTTGAGGATATTGAAAATAAAATTCTTTTAGATAATAGTTTAATTATTGTTTTAGATAATGTTGAAGATTATTACAAAATATTAACTAGTGGCCCAAATTACTCCACCTACTTTGAGGATAATGAAGGATGTGATTTTATTGATGAGGATGAGGAGGAAAATGAACTTTTTGAGATCAAGACTATAGTTAATAAAGTTCACAAAAAGTCAAACAAATTAAAATTATTAGAAAAATTTGAAATATTGAATAAAGCAGAAATAGTAGATGAGTCAAAAGTTTTCAAAATAATAAAAATGATGAAATTAAACCCACAACTAGTAATTAATCAATTCAACCTTAATTATTCCAACCTTAATTAATCTTTAATTATTTCAACCTTAATGAATCATTAATTATTTCAACCTTAATTAATCTTTAATTATTTCAACCTTAATGAATCTTTAATTATTTCAACCGTAATTAATCTTTAATTATTTCAACAGTAATTCATCTTTAATTATTTCAACCTTAATTAATCTTTAATTATTTCAACCATAATTAATCTTTAATTTTTTCAACCTTAATTAATCTTTAATTATTTAAACATTAATTAATCTTTAATTATTTCAACATAATTAATCTTTAATTATTTCAACATCAATTAATTATTAATCAATTTAACTTTAATTAAATCTTAATTATTTCAATATCAATTACTTCTTAATCAATTTAATTAAATCTTGATTAATTCAACTTAAATCCAATTAATTCTTAATTAACTTAATAAAATTAATTCTTATTTAACATAATAAAATTAATTCTTAATTTTAATCTCTAATTAAATCTTAATAACTTAAACTCAAACTAAATAAAATCTTACCCAAACCGCAACAATCAATTTAATAAAATTAAATATGTCAAAGTGGGTTGACATATTCGCGGGTTCACACGACATGTATCAAATCGGAAATTTGATACATCTTTAGAAACTTAATTAAATATTTTGACTTGTTTGAATCATGCATTAATGCCATGGACATGCATCTGCTATTTCTTTAAAATTTATGTCATGTCATTGATGTTTAATTTTATACATGATTTAGAACGGTTATAGGAAAAAGAATAATTGAAATTTGAACAACCTAATATTAGGTGGAGGTGAGATGATAGTACGTTAGGGAAGCCATTTGGTGGAACTAGTCGAAGCTACCGATCCAAAACCTAAGCTACTTAGACCAAAATTTTTCAAGAAGTAATTTGAAAATGAATTTTCGAAAAAAGGCTTTGTCAAGGAAAGGGTTGTTGCTCTAATAAGGCTACGGCCAAAGAAGACCTCTGTGCCTCGCTAAGACCTGGAAGTCAATTACCAAAAATCAAATTCACTTTACTATCTAATAAATTTGAATCTAACACAAGTTTCAATTAAATCCTAGATTTAACAATGAATTAAGAAAAATGATTCAAGCATCTCACAATACACCCATAAGACAACCATGTTTGCTTATACTGAGACATCTAAAATGGGTGAGATGTTAAGAACTAATAAATTAAAAAATATTTTTCAAAATTATTTTCCAAAATTCTTAGAATATTTTTCTAAAAATATATTTTTAAAATAGTGCTTTAACATAATAATATTTTTTATTGATTTCATGCTTGTCTGAGTGCTTATATATATTATACATTTTCAAAATTATATCTTTTTAAAAATTATTTGACCTACACAATTAGACACAAGCCTCTTAGGTCAATACTAAAGTCCCCTAAGGCACTTAGATAGAATCAAACGGTACAGGAGGAGTGGTTTATTTTTTTAATTTTTTAAAAATTGTGCTTGAAAAATCACTATCTTTTAAAATGTCTTTCAAAAATTGTGCTTGAAAAATCACTATCTTTTAAAATGTCTTTCAAAAATTATGCTTGAAAAATCACTATCTTTTAAAATGATTTTCGAAAACTGTGCTCTAATTACTATCACTTATGTTTTCGAAAAGGCTTATGCTTTAAAAATTATCTTCTTTCCAAATTGTGGTTTCGAAATTTATCTTCCTGAAAATTATTGTTCATTTGATTTTGATAAACCCTAAAGACACAGAGGAAGATCTACTTCATGATCTATAAGGACTCCTAGGATGTGTCAAATTTAGCGGGAGTCTAAGTCAAAAGAAAACTTTCTGACAAATTTTTTCTAGCAATTATTTGTTTTGAAATTATTAGATAATTCTTTTGGCCTGAACCAAACCCTAAAGACTCAGAGAATGAGTACTTGTAGACAACAAGCTTCCAAGGACTGGGTCAGGTTTAGGGGGAGGTCAAATTAAAAGAATTATTAGATATCTCAAAATAATATGTTTGCATGCATTGTATTGCTAAAATCCTTTTAAAACATAAGAAATTTTGTTTACTATCATATTTTCACTTTCAAATGTTTTTTGAAAATAATATTTTTCTTTAGTTTGGAAAATTTTCCAGGACACTTAAGGAAATGTCCTTGTAGTTAACAAGGTTTCCTAGGATTGTGTTGACTGGAAAAGAAACCAAGTCAAGTAAAATATTATATTTTTCAAAAATATATTTCAAAAAGTACTTATATCTTTCGAAAATGCTTAATATGTTCCAAAAAGCACTTACATTTGTCAAATCTCAAAAGTACTTATATATTTCAAAAGGTTCAATATATTTTTTTAAAAAAAAGGTACAAACACTTTTCAAAGTCCAAATATTTTTCAAAGTACTGTTGCTTGAAGTATCTTTCAAAATACAAAGCTTTTACAATATTTCTCAGAGTGCACTAGTTGTTAAAGTGAAAATCTTTCTATGAGTACAATCTTTTGAAAAATCTTTTCTAAATGAAAGTTTTTCTAAAGCAATATTTTTAGGTGAGAAGTTTTCTGAGTTCAAAATACTTTCCTATAAATACAAAATACGTTTCAAAGTGAAATTCTTTTTGGGTGCAATTTAAGTACTTAGTTTTATGCTATGCTTTCAAAAATTTATACTAAGTATTTTGAAAAAGAACCAAATGTTTTCATTGTTGGTGCAAGTATTTTTGGTGATTTTTGATGTATGACAAAGGGGGAGAGGTGTGCTTAAGTTAGAAAATTTTCTTTCTCTCTTACCAAAGGATCAAAAAATCAAAATGTTTTTTAAAAAAAAGGGCGGGGGGGGGGGAGAGAGAGAGAGAAGTGAGCGGAAGTTAGAAGTTTTCCCCAAAAGATCAAAAATGGGTTTTCAAAAAATATTTTTTCATTTTATCTCAAGGTTTAGCCCTTTTTATCCAATCTAACATAAGATATTGTCAAATATCAAAAAGGAGGAGATTGTTGGTGCAAGATGCATCAGTAATGTCCTCCTCTAAGTGTCTCAATGTTTGACAATATGCTTAAGTCAGTGATACAATGAACAAGAGAAGGGTGAGTCAAGAGAGGAGTAACAAAGTGAAGAAAAGTCCTAGTTAACCTAGGCACTAAGACCTGGTGAGTGAAGCTGGGCACGAAGACCTGGTGAGTGAAGCTGGGCAAAAGACCTGGTGAGTGAAGCTGGGCAAAAGTCCGATGAGTGAAGTTAGGCACTAAGTCCTGGACCTAGGGTTTGGGCACGAAGTCTTGGTCTGAGGGATTGAGCATCTTAGCTGAGTGATGACTAAGGACAGAAGTAGAGACGGGTCGAGGGTCGGACGTCTTGAGATACGAGTGTATCGAAGGCTAAGCAAAAGTAAACAAAAATCCACCCGAATGAACTGGGTGGCAACCGTCTCCTAAAAGGAGTAGGTGAAAGGCGCATTCCCAGGGGTGGGAGGCGTCGGTTTGACCTAGGGTTTCAAGAAAATCCGAAGTCAGAACCAAGTCCTTAAGGTTAAGATTATCTACATGTTTGCTTTGTATTTATGTATCTTGCAGGTACCTAAAAGTGAAGACAAAGTAGGCAAACAACCAAACAAACAAGGCTGGAAAAGGGCTGCTAGGCGCCCCCATTGAAGGAGGTGCCTAGATGGAGCTAGGCGCCTCAAAGGTCCAGGGTGCCCTGGTCAAGAGGCTTATCAGCTGCGGTGAGTTCGGCGCGGAGATAAGCTTTGACCAAGCCCTTTGAGGCACCCCCTTCAATACAGACGCCCTAGACAAGGCTATAAAAGGGGCTTTGACCCCTAAACTCAAGACACAACTTCCAAGTTCATTCTGAGACTTCTGACTGACGACAAAGTGCTAACGGCGAAGCTCTGCGACCAAGGAAGCTCCGGGAGGAAGTGCGCGACACTTCGGAGTTTCAGATCGGTCGAGTCTTCAACTTTTGTTTGGTTTGAATTTTACAATTCCGCACTTATTTTCCATATATTCTAATTGTAATTTCTGCACTGTAAGACGGGTTTCTCCGCCTCCGGAAAGTCCGAAAAGAAGACCATTAGTGGACGGGCATTCCGTGCTTAGGCCTTGGATGCACTAACCCTGGGGGGTTGGGAACCAAGTAAAAAATCCCGCGTGCATTGTGTTGCTTATTCATTATTTCAGTTTTCCGATGTGCTACTAACTTTGTGTCCAGAACGAATCGAAAAGTTTTACGAAGTTTCCTAAGATTTTTTTTTCGGTCGATATTCACCCCCCCTTTATCGACGGCACTGGTCCTACAGTTACAATTCATGAACAAGCTTGAGATTAAATAGACCAATACAAATTTAGGAAAAAGTCAAAAGCTTAGGATGGCTATCGAGATCATCTTCTTCGTCGCTCCCGATCCTCCCTTCATGTGTGGATGACTCTAGATCACCTTTGTGAAGCCTCCTGGAGCCCTCTTGGGGCCCTTAGGTGGCCCCAAATCAAGTACTCAACCCTAAGGGATAAATTCTCTTATATAGGATGTTGTGGCGCCTTTGGCACGCTCTAGACGCGACTGTGACAGGGCTAACATAGCCATGCCACTAGGCACGTGCGGCTGTGGTGGTTATGGAAGTTTAGCTATGCCCATGACGCTTGGCACGGGTGACTGTGGCAGGCCCAACGATCGTGCCACAGCTCATGCCACGGGGCACGACCGACTGTGGCTTGTGCGGTAGTCTAAGCATGGGCACCCGTGGTAGGCCCTGGAGCTTCTCCTCTTGATCTTCGTCTCTAACTCCCGCTCCAAATCATGTACCTATCATCTAAAATGAATAGGAGCAGTATCCAAGTATAGAAATGTATGAAAATAAAGCAAAGGTATAATTAAAGTGGAATCTATACATGGAAAGTAGGTCTAAATAGCATGAAATAATAATGGAAATCTCTATACTTCTCACACTTATTAGTTTCCTAAGGTATAGAGCATCTATTAAATTATTTAAATCAACATCACACTCCACATGGAATGATGTTAGGCAGGTCAGATTGTCAAAGGAGTGAAGTTCCGTAGTTAGGAAAGAGATTTCATACCGAAACAACTCGGACGCCATAATTTTCGAATTATGCAAAATTCCTTAAACATGTATTGTCCTTGAAAGGTAAATTGGAGGAATAAAGTGTTGTGACATTATCTAAGGAATGCAGTGCTCCAATATAGGATGGGTTACCTCTCAAATTGAAAGATCCTAGAAGCTTTTCAATTTCATGCACTATTGGTGCCATCCATTTTGATAGAGCTATTTGTGATTTGGGGTCTAGTATAAGCCTCATGCCATATGCATTATTCAGAAGAATTGGACTAGAAGAAATGAAATATATATATGATTCCTTACAGCTAGGGGATCATTCGATCCATCATCCTTTGGGGATGATAGAGAATGTACCAATAAAGATCAGAGGTATATGGTGTCGACGGACTTTATGATATTGGATATGGAAGAAGATCTATAAACCCTCATATTAGGGAGGTCATTTCTAACCATTACTAGTGTGGTTATTGATATTAAGAACCATCAACTTTCATTAATGATAGGTGGAGAGAGTGGAATTTGATTTATCTAAGACTATTTGGTTACCTTTTGAAGTGGATACTTATTGTAGGGTGGAGGTATTGCATACAATTGTTCAAAAAAAGATAAATGAAGAACTATATGGGAGGAAGGAGATCCAGACCTGTCATAGAGTATGGACAAAAATCTTGACCTATTTAGTGAAGAAGAGGATGTTGAGAATTCAAAATCAAGAGAAGATGAGTAAGCAAAGGTGAAAGTCCCTCATGTTGAGTTGAAATCACTTCCTTCGAATCTTATGTATGAATTTCTAGGACAAGCTCCACTTACCCCTTAATTGTAAATGTTGATTTAAACAAGACTGAACCCCAAAAATTATTAAAGGAGCTCTGACTTTATAAGAAAGTCCTGGGATACACAATTGAAGATATAAAAAGAATAAACCTGTCCTATTGTAAGTGCAGAATTTTACTCAAAAATGACTATAAATCTTTAGGGGAACATCAGAAATGGTTGAACCTAAATATAAAAGAAGAGGTTCAGAAGGAGGTGTTGTAATTGTTTGATGAAGGAGTAATCTATCCAATTTCAGACGGTGCATGGGAAGCTTGGTTCATGTAGTCCTAAAAAAAGGAGGAATAACAATGGTTAAAAATAGAAATGACGAGCTAATTCTAGCTAAGACAATTACAAGTTGGTGCATGTACATTGACTATAGAAAATTGAACAAAGAGACTAGAATGAACCATTTCCCCTTGCCCTTTATTGATCAAATGCTGGAACAGTTGGCCAAACACTAACATTATTGCTATTTAGATGGATATTCGGGATTCTATCATATTCCAATTGACCCAAGAGACCAAGAGAAGACCACATTCACTTGCCCATATGGGATATTTGCTCATAGAAGGATATCCTTTGGCCTTTGCAATGCTCTAGCCACTTTCCAACAATATATGATGGCGATCTTTTAAGACTTCATTGAAGACATAATGGAGGTCTTTATGGATGACTTCTTTGTATATGGTACCACTTTTGATTCCTATTTGACAAAGGGTATTGCAGAGATGTGAAGACATTAACTTGATCTTAAACTGGTTGAAATGTCATTTTATGGTCAGAGAGGGGATAGTTCTGGGGCATATGATATTTTAGAGTGACATCAAAGTTGATAAAGACAAAATTGAAGTTGTAGAAAAATTACCTCCCTCGGTGAATATGAAAGTGGTACGGAGTTTACTTGGGCATGCTCGATTTTATCAACATTTTATAAAGGATTTCACTAAGATTTCTAAGTCATTGATCAATTTACTCCTAAAGGAGGCTAATTTTAATTTTAATCTGGAATGCTTAGAGGCCCTTTAAAGAATAAAGAGATCCTTGGTGATAGCCCCAATTATGTAAGCTCCAAATTGGAGTCTACCCTTTGAGATTATATGTGATGCTAATGATTTCACAGTTGGGGGCAATGTGGGATAGAAGAAAGATAAGAAATTGAATGTCTTATGCTATGCTAGCAAGACACTAGACAATGCACAAGTCAACTATGTCACTACTAAGAAAGAATTGTTAGTAGTAGTATTTGTAAGTATCCCAAGTATGATTTGTATGTGGTCAACTGAGTTAAATTAGGTCATATTATGTTTGATGTCTTGTGTCTAAGTGTACAAGAACTTAGGAGCGTAAGAAGTCGAGCGAAAAAAATAACAAGCAAAAAGGATGGTATGAGAAGGGAGTCGACGGACTCAATCCATCAGAGGGATGAGAAGCTGCGCAAAAATATACCAGTGGACAAGAAGGGTGTATGCGATGTCCGAGGGATGAGAAGCTAGGAAGAAAGCTTACTCAAAGAGAAGGCCAGAATTAGATTTGGGTGAGTTGAACTCTAGATGGTCAAAAATCACCCAAGATATCAGAGACCGAAGAAGGTCAACTTGAGAGCTAACTTTGGAGTATTCAAGGTCTGAGGTGCCTCAGCTATCTTTGGAGGCACCTCGGATGAGCAGAATTCAATCTGCAATCTTTCTAAACTCAGACGCCTTAGTTAAGACCCAAGGCATCTCAAGTCAGAACTGAACCCCCCCCCCCCCCCCCCCCCTAGGTCAGAACAAAGGTGCCTTAGAAGCAAAATGATTGTTGATGAGCCATTAGTCATATGGATAAAACTCTTTCCAAATGAGGCCACTTGGATTATATTGGAGGCACCTCAAAGCCAAAGGGATTTAAATAGCACCTTCGAGCTAGGAGTAATGAATAACAATTTGTAATTAATTTTCTTACTCTTTTTTGAGCATTCAATGTTTATAAGAGGTTTCTCCTACTTCAATAAAGGAGATCGTTAGTGTGCTTTTATTGTATTGGATGAGCAACTTCCCCCGTTGCAACCAAGTAAAAATACTAAGCCTCTTTCTTTTATGTTGTTATTTTTAATTGTTTAATTAATTGTTCATCCTTACAAAGTTCAAAAAGTGAAAGATTTTTCTAACTTAAATTTTAGAGCTCTTCACCCCCCCCCCCAGCTCTAGCCAACCTATCGACTATCCGGACCTATAGTATTTACATTTGATAAATCAAAGCCCTAACTCATTCGATGGATACTACTACTTCAAAAGTTTGATTTAGAAATCAAAGATAAGAAAGGGTTGGAAAATCTGGTAGCGAACCACCTCTCTCGGTTAAACCAGGATTATAAGGAGAGGAACAATAATAACTTACCGATTAATAATTCTTTTCCTGATGAGCAACTTTTAGCAGTGAAAAATTTAGGGGCTCTATGATATGTAGCTTAGTAGCATGTGGGATTTTACTCCCAGCTAGAATACACTTATCAATAAAAGAAGAAATTTTTGACAGATGAAAAATATTTTATTTGGGATTAGTTGTTCTTGCATAAAAGATGTGCAGATGGCATCTATAGAAGGCATGTTCCAGATGAGGAGATTCGTGATATCCTTCATCATTGCCACTCTTTAGCTTATGAAGGAGATGTAGGGGCTATGAAATTTGCAATAAAAATTTAGCAAATCGGGTTCTATTGTCCTCACATATTCAAAGATGCCAGAGCTTTTATAATGATATGTGATCACTATCAGAAGACTGGAAACATCACCAAGATCCAAGAAATGCTGTAAAATGCTATTTTGGAGGATGAACATTTTAATGATTGGGTGTTGATTTTATGGGGCCTTTTCTCACATCCGAGGTCAACAAGTTCATCCTAGTTGCTATCGATTATATCTCCGAATGGGTTGAGTTCATTGCGTCTCTCCATCCTCAAACAAGCGTCTCTCCATCCTAGAATTTTATTAAAAAAATATGGAGTGAGACATAAGATAACTACTCCGTGCCATCCTCAAACAAGCGGGTAAGTATAAATATCAAATAGAGAGATTAAAAGTATTTTAGAGAAGACAGTTTTAACATCTTGAAAAGAGTGGGCCTTTAAGTTGAATGACGTATTGTGGGCATATCAATTGGCCTATAAACCTCTCCTAGGAATTACTCTATTTTGGCTTGTTTATGGGAAGCTCTACCACCTCATAGTGGAACTTGAGTATAGAGCTTATTGGACTATTAAGTAGCAGAACTAGATTTGAAGATAACTGGAGAAAAAAGGAAATGTCAACTGATTAAGCTGGAAGAAATCCGGCAAGATGTACATGAACATGCCAAAGCATATAAGAAAAGAACCAAAATATGACATGACAAGCACATCATGGGAAGAGAATTTAGTGAGGATGACTATGTATTACTATTTAATTCAAGGCTTAAGATTTTTCTAAAAAATTTAAATTAAGATGGTCAGGGCCTTTTCAAGAGAGTATCCATTTGTGGTTGTGGACATTTGGAACAGAACATTAGAAACATTTAAAGTGATTGGACAGAGATTAAAGAAATATTTATTCGAACATACAAGTGGGGGAAGGTGAAGCACAACTATTTCTTAATCACCTAACCTGGGATTGAGAGGAGTTGGTAAGAATTGAGACATTTCTTTTGTAAATATAGTTAGATAATACTTGCTTTATACATTTATCTTTTTCATAAGTGAGATTTCATTGTTAATTCTGTTGGTGCAAGTTGCATCAATGATGCTCTCCTTTAAGTGTTTTAATGTTTGACAATATACTTAAGTCAGTGATATATTGAACAGAGAAAGGGGAGCAAAGGAGAAGTAACCTAAGATGAAGAAAAATCTTAGTTAATCTAGGCATCGAAACCCTAAGACCTGGCGAAGCGCTACTGGGCACCTAGCGAAGGGCTGCTAGGCATCGAAACCCTAAGACCTGGCGAAGGGCTGCTGGGCACCTAGCGAAGAACTGCTAGGCATCAGAACCCTAAGACCTGGCGACGGGCTGCTGGGCACCTAGCGAAGGGCTGCTAGGAATCTAAGACCTAGCGAATGACTGCTAGGCACCAAGCGAAGGACTGCTTGATAATGAAGACCTAGCGAAGGGCTGCTAGGCACCTGGCGAAGGACTGCTAGGGAATGAAGTCTTAGCCCAAGGGACTGAGCAACTTAGCTGAGCGATGACTAAGGACAGGAGTAGAGACGGGTCAGGGTTTGAGCATCTCAAGGTCTGGAGGTATCGGAAGCTAAGCAAAAGTCCACCCGAAGGACTGGGTGGCCATCGTCTCCTGAAAGGAGTAGGTGAAAGGCGAGTTCTCGGGGATGGGAACTTGTGCCGGTTCGACCTAGGGTTTCATGGAGATCCAAAGTCCGAACCAAGTCGTTAAGTCTAATATTGTATATATATGTGCTTTGTGTTTGTATATCTTGCAGGTACCAAGAACCGGAGGCAAAGCAGGCAAGTTGCTGGAAAACAGCTGATGGGGGCGCCCCCACTGACGAGGGCGCCCTAAGCAGGGCATAAAACCCAATATTGGGTTAAAGGCTTGATGAGGGCGCCCGGAATGATGGGGGCGCCCCCAGTCAAAAGGAAAAATAGTGTTTTCGTGAAGTAAGCAGAATAGGTGTCAAGGAGGGCGCCCGGAAGGTCCGGGGCGCCTGGAAGGTCCGAGGCGCCCGGAAGGTCCGGGGCACCCGGGTTGAAACCTGTTTTTGCTGTTTCGAGTCCGAAACACAAATTAGCCTTCATGAGGGTGCCCGGGAGGTCTGGGGCGCCCTGGTCAAAGGTTTTATCAGCTGCGGCGAGGTCGACACGGGGATAAGATTTGACCAAGCTTATCGAGGCGCCCCCGACGTCCAAGGCGCCCCCAGAAGTGCTATAAAAGGGGCTTCGACCCCTCTGCTTCAGACACAACTGCTACAAGCCATTCAGATCATTCTAACCGATGGCAACACACTAAAGACGAGGCTCTACGACCGGGAGGCTCCAAGAGAAAGTGCGCGGCACTTCGAAGGTCCAGATCGGCCGAGCTTCAACTTAATTTTCTGTACTTGTGCTTGTACTTCTACACTGTAAGACGGGTTTTCTCCGCCTCTGGAAATTTCGGAAAGGAGACCAATAGTCGACTCATGCCGAGTACATAGGCTTTGGACGTACTGACCCTGGGGGGTTGGGAACCAAGTAAATAAATCTCGCTGTGTCCCTGTGTATTGCTTTTATTTATTTACTTTTCCGCTGTGCTACTAACGTTCTAAGTTCAGAACGATCCGAGTTTTTCTACGAAGTTTCCGTGAGAGTTTTTCACGGTCGATATTCACCCCCCCCCCCTCTATCGACGGCACCGGTCCTACAATTGGTATCAGAGCCAAGCCGCTCTTCACCGGACTAACCACCGACGGAGCAACGACGCCAGGAGTTGAGGGGGAGCTCAGGGGTGAATCAGGTATATTTTTTTTTAATGTCTATTTTTAAATTTCATATCACGTGCTTCACATGCAGGGAGAGAGGGCTGTTGGGACCGGGTGCATGTTGACATGGATACGGATTCGTAATTTTAAAATTTAATTACGTGCAGCGGAAGGTTTAGCATAAATAATTTCTCAAATTATTTTAACCATGTATCTAGCATGCAACCTTATGTTGTGGAGACATGATCATAAATTAAAATTTTATAGAAAGTAAACTAATTTACTTGATACCTCGCGTAACTTGAAGTAAGGGACGAGATCCAACCGTAGCGTCCCTTGGAAGCTCCGCCTCTATTCGCGTCCACGCCAAGTTCTCTTCGGGATGACTTCGCAAAGCCACGAGTTTTGTGCCGACAAGAACTACTAGATTCTCCAAAGGCACGATAAGAATATCAAGAGAGAGAGATGGAAACTAACCATCAAATGAAAAACGGAATCAAGATTCCGGGAGGAAGGAAGGAGTCGCGACCCGCTTCTTCTTCTTCTTCGGCACCTTCTTGGTGGAGGTGGCTCACGGCAACCCTAAGGGAGCCCTCTAGGGCTGGCGCCAACTAGAGGAGGGAGAGGGAGAGAAGGAGAGGAAAAGAGGCTAGGCAAGAATCCTTGATCACTTGAATTGATTTCCAAGCCTTGCCTATGCACCTTTATATAGTAGCCTCTTTATCGCCAAGTCTCCTTTTTAACGGAATAAATTTTTCATAAGAAATTTATCTTATAAATTTTTCTATGAATTATTCCGTTATGCCAAGTTTTTATTATAACTTAATTTATAATAAAAACAACCATGTCTCCCCTTTTATTATGGAATAATTTATTATATAAATTTTTCTTATCATGGAAAAATCAATTCATAATTGATTTTATAAAATAAAATAAATCATTCAAGTTTATTTTATTTTCCATGAAAATAATAAACCAAAATCTTGGTTTATAAAATTTATATTATCCATAATTTTATAAAACAAACCACGCTTGGTTTATTTTATAACTTGAACCAAAAACTTGGTTCTCCCCTTTTTATTGTGGCCGGCCAAACCAAAGAGGGTGGGGACCCTCTTTGGCCGGCCAAACCAAAGCCTATTCCTCACGAATTAAACTCATTTAATTCGTCCATTAAGTCTTCAAAAGACTTAGCCATTTTAAGCTTCCGATACGTCTCTAATAAATTCAGATTCGACTTATCTCTCTTGATCGGAAAATCCAATTTTCAACACGTTTAAAATCCCTCGGATTACTCGTAGTGCGTGTGACTAAATAGGCTTTCGATTTATGTTGGCCGTCTATAATCCACCAATTATAGAATGATCATGAGTGGCACCTAGTAGTACATCATGACCCCCAATTAATCGAAAGATCAACGGTTGACCTCAGAAATTATTCTGAAACCCTTCAGCAGCTATAATGAGTCGTGCCTCATTCCCTTCACCATCTTATACCCACTTGGTTCAGGACACGGTCTATGTGTGTCAGTCCCCACTAGGCTGACTACGTCACACCTAGCCCAAGTAATGTCTTTCTCGTCCAACGGATTCTAGTTACTCTCATGTTTCTGAGAGATTCATACTCGGAACATGTGATGCTCTGGGTAGAGGCTTCGAGTAACAATCCGACGATAGACCTTGGGTATACATCTCCTCGCAAGGAGTGGTGAATCCTTTGTAGGCTGTTCAAACATCTTCGGGCACTTCGGCTTATACCCAATCATCCTGGGTCCACACCTCCTTGGAGATGCTTGCTTAAGATGTCTAAGTATAAGTCTTTATGACCAAGATGACTTGAACACCGCAAGTCAAAGGAACATCGCACTTAAGCTGCAGTAAGAACTTCATTGACATATCTATATGTAGATTACCATATGAAGTTTTACAGCTAGTCACTCCAATGAACTAGTTCCCTTAACTAGCATTCATGTTTATCTCCGGACATCCCAATGTCACCAGCCAGTGAGAATCAACTGATTAGAGAATAACCCATGCTAGTCTCAACAGAATTGATAGTGTCCGTATCTATCAATTCATCGACTAGGGATAATTTCAATACTTCACAATTGCACATGTAGAGATAATCACTAGTTGTGAATTCATCACAAATTCTCTCATGCTGTGAATTATATTGCGGACTTTCAGTAAATGAGTTTAAGATCTCAATCAAATACACAGACATGTATACTCAAATAGTGAATATTCACCCCCCTCTATCGACGGCACCGGTCCTACAATTGGTATCAGAGCCAAGCCGCTCTTCACCGGACTAACCACCGACGGAGTAACGATGCCAGGAGTTGAGGGGGAGCTCAGGGGTGAATCAGGTATATTGTTTTTAAATGTCTGTTTTTAAATTTCATATCACGTGCTTCACATGCAGGGAGAGAGGGCACTATAAAAATCAGTGCCCTACTCGTAAGATTCGATCTACACCACCGGCGGCAAAGGAGACACTAGCGCTAGGAGTCCGGAAAAACAAGGATCACGTACGATGCTTCAAATGCAAGAAATACGAACACTACAAAAATAAGTGTCCGACGAAGGTACGCAAGATTTATGTTCCAAAGATGTTACAAATTCCTGCACTGCCTTGTGATAATTTAGTTAATTTTTCTGATAAATTAGATTTACTGCATAGTAAAATTAATTTTTTCCATGTCAAATTAGAAAATACAGATATGACTGAAATATCCAAAATTAACTATTTAATCCAGAACATCAATACAGTGATTTCTAAAATAAATTCTGATAGTGTTACTTCTAATAATTTTAATTCAAATAAATTTAATCCAGAAATTAATTCTGAAAATCTTAAGGATAATCCAGAAATTAATTCTAAAAATCTTAAAGATAATCCAGAAATTAATTCTGAAAATTTTAAGGATAATCTAGAGATTAATTTTGAATTTCTTGAAAATATTGAAGATGTGTCTGAAGATAATTCTGTGGATAATCTTGAAGATAAAATTCACTTAGATAATAACTTAATTATAGATAATCTTGAAAGTTATTACAAAAAATTAACTAGTGGCCCATTTTACTCCACCTACTATGAGGATATTGAAAGATCTAATCTTGAGAAGGATATGGAACTATTTAAGATTAGGGTCATAGTCAATAAAAATTACAAAGGTTCAAATAAATCCGAATTGTTAGAAAAATTTGAAAAGATAGATAAAGATGAAGAAGAAATTTTCGAAATAATGAAAATGATGAATTTAAATCCACAACTATTAATAAATCATTATAACCTTATCGATAAATCTAAATTAAATTCAAATTAAATTAAATTCAAATTAAATTAAATTCAAACTAAATTAAATTGAAATTAAATCAAATTCAAATTAGATTAAATTCAAATTAAATCTAAATTAAACTCAAATTAAATCTTAATTAAATTTAAATTAAATCTTAATTAAATTCAAATTAAATCTAAATTAATTCAATTAATTCATATAAATTCAATCATTTCAAACAAATTCAATTAAATTCGAATTAACTCAAATAATTCAAATTAAATCAAATAAATAAATTTAATCTAAATTAAATTTAAATTTAATCTAAATTAAATCTAAATTCAATTCAAATTAAATCTTAATTAATGTTAATCTTACTTAATTCAAATTAATTCAATTAATAATTTAATCTTAATTAATTCAAATTCAATTAATTCAACATCAATTAATTCTTAATTAATTAATCCTTAATCAATATAATCTCCAACTAATCGTTAAACAAGTTAAACTTGTACTAAAATAAAATTTTACCCAAACTATAACAATTAAAATTAACAACATTAAATATGCCAAAGTGGGTTGACATATTCGCGGGTTCACACGACATGTATCAAATCGGAAATTTGATACATCATTAGAAACTTAAATAAAATGATTGGACTTGTTTGAATCATGCATAATTGTCATGTCATGCATTTGCTATTTCTTTTAAATATATGACATGCCATTCATGTTTAAATTTTATGCATATATTAGAACGGCTTTAGGAAAAAGAATAATTGAAACTTGAACAACATAGTATTGGGTGGCGGTGAGATGATAGTACGTTAGGGAAGCCTCTACTAATAAGGTCAAGTATACTCTACTTGGTCTCTTTAGATTGGTGAAACTAGCCGAAGCTACCGATCCAAGACCCAAACTAGTTAGACCAGAATTTTTCAAAAAGTAATTTTGAAAATGAAATTTCATTAAAAGGCTTTGTCAAGGAAACGGTTGATAATCCAATAAGGCTACGGCCAAAGAAGACCTAGTGCCTCGCCAAGACCTGGAAGCCAACTTTTGAAATTCAAATTCAAGTTACTTCTTGTCAAATTCAAATCTAACACAAGCTTCAATTCAATCTTAGAATTAATAATAAATTAAGAAAAATGATTCAAGCATCTCACAATACACCTATAAGGCAACCATGCTTGTTGTATTGATACATCTAAAATGGGTGAGATGTTAAGGACTAATGAATTGATAAGCATGTTTCAAAATTATCTTTCAAAATTGCTAGAATATTTTTCTAAAAATATATTTTCAAAATAGTGCTTCAACATAATAATGTTTGTATGGATTTCATGCTTGTTGATTGCCAATACAGTATAGGCTTTCAAAAATTATATTCTTTTGAAAATTGTTTGACTCACACAATTAGACACAAGCCTCTTAGGACAACACTAAAGTTTCTTAAGGCACTTAGATAGAGTCAAACAGTATCGGGTACAGGGGAGTGCTTTTCATTTTTTTTTGGTTTTCAAAAACTGCACTTTAAACATTACTATCATTTGAAAAATACTTTTCGAAAACTGTGCTATAAATCATTATTACTTGTGTTTTCAAAAAAGGTTTATGTTGTAAAAATTATATGTTCAAAAATTTACCTGTTTCTTTGACTTTGATAAACCCTAAAGATACAGAGGAAAGGTCCACTTCATGATCTTCAAGGACTCCTAGGATGTGTCAAATTTAGGGGGAGTCTGAGTCAAAAGAAGAATTTCAGAAAAGTTTTTTTTGGCAATTATTCATTTTTTTTGTTAAATATTTCCTTTTAATTTGAATCAAACCTTAAGACTCAGAGGAAGAGTACTTGTGGTCAACAAGCTTCCCAGGATTGAGTCAAGTTTAGGGGGAGGTCAAATTAAAAGAATTATTTAATAACATGTTTTCATATCTTCAAAATCTTGCTAAAAATCTAAGTCTTTCAAAATACTATTATTCTATTTGTTAGAATTTGTGTGACTTATGAAACTATTTTTGAAATAATATTTACTTGTGTTGGAGAATTTCCAGGACACTTAGGAAATGTCCTTGTAGTCAACAAGGTTTCCCAGGATGGTGTCAGGCTAGAAGATAAACCAAGTCAAGTAAAATATTGGGTCTTCAAAAGTTCACACATTTTTCAAAATCCACTAGCATATATTTTCAAAAGTACTATCATTTTTTTTGGCAAAATTCTGTTAATGTTTACTTGAGTTTGAAGAATTTCCAGGACACTTAGGAAAATGTCCTTGTGGTTAACAAGGTTTCCTAGGATTGTGTTAGACTGGAAAAGAACCCTAGTCAAGTAAAATATCATGTTTCAAAAATTACTTATATTTTTCAAAGTCTCATCTTTTTCAAAAATAGTTAGTACTTGCAAAATATGCATAATATTTATATTTTCCAAAATAGTATTCTTTCAAAAATTATGCATTTCCCAAAAGTACTTAATTTTTTTAAAAAAAATTCAATATTTTTTTAAAGGTACTTATATTTTTTCAAAAATTACATAATCTTTCAAAAGTACATAGCATCTTTTTCAAAATTATGCATTTTTAAAAAAAAATACAATATATCATTGAAAATGCAATGCTTTCAAAAATTTTACACTAAGTATTTTCAAAAAAAAACTAAAAGTTTTCATTGTTGGTGCAAGTATTTTCTTAAAGTTTTTTGATGTATGACAAAGGGGGAGAGGTGTGCTTAAGTTAGAAAAGTTTTCTCCCAAAGATCAAAAATATAATTTCAAAACTTATATCATTTTTTTTTGTTTTTTATCCCAAGGATAGTAAGTTAGCCCCTTCAACCAATCTAACTTAAGTTATTGTCAAACATCAAAAAGGGGGAGATTGTTGGTGCAAGTTGCATCAATGATGCTCTCCTTTAAGTGTTTTAATGTTTGACAATATACTTAAGTCAGTGATGTTGATGCAGTCTGACCCTGATTGGTGTTTTGGTGTTGACAACGATTTTAGTTTAGGTTGATGATTATGATGATTATGATTAAGTCCTGATCGAGGATTAGGCATGATATGGAGGATCCTAGCCTGGAGGGCTAGATGTTGGAAAAACCCTAACCTGGAGGGTTAGGTGTGGAAAATCCTAGCTTGGAGGGCTACGTGTTGGAAAAGTCCTAATTCGGAAGGGTTGGGTGAAAAGTCCTAGCTTGGAGGGCTAGGTGAAAAGTCCTAACCTGGAGGGTTAGGTGTAAATTCCCATCCTGGAAAATTAGGTGAAAAGTCCTGGCTTGGAGGGTCAGGTGCCTAGCTTGGAGGGCTAGGTTGGATGAAGTTCTAACTCGGAAGGGTTGGGTGAAAAGTCCTAGCTTGGAGGGCTAGGTGAAAAGTCCTAACTTGGAGGGTTAGGTGCAAATTCCCAACTTGGAGAGTTAGGTGGAAAAATCCTTAGCTTGGAGGGCTAAGGTGGATGGAAACTTAGCTTGGAGGGCTGAGTTTGAGTCCCTGGATCGGTCTGGTGATCGATCAGGGATTCTGGCACGCTGCTGCTTCGTGGATCGGTCTGGTGACCGATCCAGCGATGACTGATCGATCGGGTGACCGATCAGGGAGCACACAGTGAGGTTGGGAACCTACTGTGCTGCTCCTGATCGATCTGGTGACCGATCAGGGAGTATGCGTTTCACCCATTGACTGGCTCCTGATCGGTCTGGTGACCGATCAGGGAGCGAGCAGTGAGGTTGAGTTCCCTTGCTGAACTGCTCCTGATCGGTCTGATGACCGATCAGGATCACTATGCAGATCGTTCTGGTGAACGATCCAGCTTCGCAGGCTCCTCCCTAAGATCGATCAGGACGGTTCCTGATCGACCTGGTGATGTCCTGATCGAACTGCTGACCGATCAGGTGACACCCTGATCGGTCCGGTGACCGATCAGAAGGCTTGGCCTGCGAAACTCAGAAATCGCCCGATATAAGGGTGGATCGGTCCGGTGAACGATCCACGACCTGGGATCGGTCTGGTGATCGGTCCAGGAGAATTTCAAAGAAATCGCGATTTCTGATTGAGCGTTGGGGATCGATCAGGACGGAGCCTGATCGGTCTGGAACCAGCCTGATCGGTCTGGAACCAGCCTGATCGGTCTGGTGACCGATCAGGAGGCTCTCTGATCGGTCCGGTGACCGATCACTTTAATTCAAATACTATCAGACGCTCTGATCGCGTCTGAACATCTGATATTTGCTGCCACTTACCTATGATATTTGATTCACTATGTGATATACTGCTCTAACAGTCTGATTAAGCTGCAGGTGACAGGGGAGGATTCAAACACTCAAGGAGAAGTCAAAGGGGGCTTTCCTTGGAGCAGGTTTGTCCATTTCTCTACTCAGGTTGCAACGGCTGGAGCTGCAGGACTGAAGCCGTTGTCTGAAGCTTGGCTGAGGGAGCTCAGGAAGTTCAGTAAGGGTTCAGTGTAGCTGGCGTTGCCAGTGAGGCAGCTGGAGGCTACTGGAGATGAGGTCACTTGATGCTTAGTGGAGAAACAAAAGGAACGGGAGATAGCTTCGGTGAAGCAGGGGTTCGAAAGTTTACAGCTTGTGTTTTTGAGTTCCTGTGCCTTGAGTTCTCCACATCAAGCTTGCTGTCTTCTTGAAGTTTCCATCATTCTAAGCAAGCGATCAAGAAGCAATCATCCTTTACTTGAGCCTTGAAGGAGGGAACAAGGAGCTTGGAGTCTGACAGTGGGAAGACACGAAGAAGGGTTCTTGCGTGAGATTGCCACTGGGTGGAGCTCAGGGAAGCTTGCTGTGTTTTTGTCCTTGCTGAGTGCTTGAGTAAGATCCTTCTTGTTGTTTCATTGAGCTTAAACATTTATCTGTGATTGAAATGCTGTGGAGAGGTTTCTCCACCGAGAAGGAGGTTGCTTTATATCCGGTGATCACCGGGGCTTGATCTGCCGACGATCAAGGGATCGCCCACCTTAAGGGCACGCCAAGGAGTAGGGGCAAGTTATCCCCGAACCTTGTAAATCCTCTTGTTAGCGATCTTGGTAGCTGTCGTTGTTAGCTTTCATCTCTGTTTTTAGTTTACTACACTGCTTTGTTTTTCCTTTGCTTCTTCCGCTATGCTACTAATAAGTTAAGTGCAGAAAACTTGCTATGTTCTCAAAGAAAAAGTGTTGGCTATATTCACCCCCCCCCCTCTCTAGCCATCTCGTCTCCAACAAGTGGTATCAGAGCTTGGGGCTATGTACACGGCTTAACATCCGAGAGTTATCAACATGATGGTGTTGAGAGAAGGCTTCTCCACCACCCGACCTCCATTCTTTGATGGCGCCGACTTTCAATATTGGAGATCAAAGATGGAATACTATTTGAAGATGGATATCCACACTTGGTTCGTGGTGAAGGAGGGATTCATTCCTCCTAAGGATGACGAAGGCAAAGAACTCGAGTCTTCACGGTGGACTACGGAACAAACTCGGAAGAGTGAAGCCGACGCGAAGGCGGTTGTCACTTTACAATGTGGCATGAACAAAGACCAACTCATCAAGGTTGGTCCTTTCACAAGTGCGAAGGACTTGTGGAACAAACTCATCGAGCTTCATGAAGGCACCCGGGACTCAAGAATTGCCAAGAGGGATTTGTTCCTCAATCAACTCCAAAATCTCGCCATGAAGGAAAATGAGTCGGTAAGTGAACTCCATAGCCGGTTCAAGGAAGTCCTCAATGGACTTCATTCAATTGATGAAAAGGTCGAGAACCGTGACCTTGTGAGGTATGTCTTGAAGGCATTTCCAAGGAATGCTTTGTGGTCATCCATGGTGGATGCCTACAAAGTATCCAAGGATCTATCTATTGTTAAGTTAGATGACTTATTTTGTGAGATGGAATTGCATGAAATGGCTAACAAAGGCCCAAAGGAAAAGGGGATTACCTTAGTTGCAGGGGACCGAGCCACCAAGAAGAAGAAGGAGAAGAAGAAGGAGAAGGAGGTCTCTTCTGTTGGGACCGGGTGCATGTTGACATGGATACGGGTTCGTAATTTTAAAATTTAATTACGTGCAGCGGAAGATTTAGCATAAATAATTTTTTAAATTATTTTAACCACGTATCTAGCATGCAACCTTATATTGTGTAGACATTATCATAAATTGAAATTTTGCAGAAAGTAAACTAATTTACTTGATACCTCGCGTAACTTGAAGTAAGGGACGAGATCCAACCGTAGCGTCCCTTGGAAGCTCCGCCTCTATTCGCGTCCACGCCGAGTTCTCTTCGGGATGACTTCGCAAAGCCACGAGTTTCGTGCCGACAAGAACTACTAGATTCTCCAAAGGCACGACAAGAATATCAAGAGAGAGAGATGAAAGCTAACCACCAAACGAAGAATGGAATCCGTATTCCTGGAGGAAGGAAGGAGTCGCGATCCGCTTCTTCTTCTTCTTCGGCTTCTTCTTGGTGGAGGTGGCTCACGGCAACAAGAAGCCCTTCTAGGGCCAGCGCCCACTTGAGGAGGGAGAGGGAGAGAAGGAGAGGAAAAGAGGCTAGGCAAGAATCCTTGATCACTTGAATTGATTTCCAAGCCATGCCTTGGTACCTTTATATAGTAGCCTCTTAATCGCCAAGTCTCCTCGTAACGGAATTTTTCATAAGAAATTTATCTTTATAAATTTTTCTATGAATTATTCCGTT
Organism: Boesenbergia rotunda; assembly: GCA_024364735.1. Classification (NCBI taxonomy): domain Eukaryota; kingdom Viridiplantae; phylum Streptophyta; class Magnoliopsida; order Zingiberales; family Zingiberaceae; genus Boesenbergia; species Boesenbergia rotunda. The sequence continues at coordinate 121,791 of JAGFNQ010003311.1, forward strand.
ATACCAAGTTTTTATTATAACTCTATTTATAATAAAAATAATCATGTCTCCCCTTTTATTATGGAATAAAATTTATTATAAATTTTTCTTATCATGAAAAAATCAATTCATAATTGATTTTATAAAATAAAATAAACCAATCCATGGTTCATTTTAATTTCCATAAAAAGAATAAATTTATTATATAAATTTTTCTTATCATGGAAAAATCAATTCATAATTGATTTTATAAAATAAAATAAACCAATCCATGGTTCATTTTAATTTCCATAAAAAGAATAAATTTATTATATAAATTTTTCTTATCATGGAAAAATCAATTCATAATTGATTTTATAAAATAAACCAATCCAAGGTTTATTTTAATTTCCATGAAAATAAATCTATTTATATAAATTTCTTTATATAAATTTCTTTATATAAATTTATTTATCCATAATTTTATAAAACAAATCGCGCTTGATTTATTTTATAATTTAAACCAAATAAATTGGTTTCCCTCCTTTATTGTGGTCGGCCAAACCAAAGAGGGTGGGCACCCTCTTTGGCCGGCCACACCAAGCCAAAACCATTACGAATTAAACTCATTTAATTCGTCCAATAAGCCTTCAAAAGACTTAGCCATTTTAAGCTTCCGATGCGCCTCTGATAAATTCAGATTCGACTTATTTCTCTTAATTGGAAAATCTAATTTTTAACTCGTTTTAAATCCCTCGGATTACTCGTAGTGCGTGTGACTAAATAGGCTTTCGATTTATGTTGGTCGTCTATAATCAACCAATTATAGAACGATCATGAGTGTCACCTAGTAGTACATCATGACCCCCAATTAATCGAAAGATCAACGGTTGACCTCAGAAATAATTCTGAAATCCTTCAGCAGCTCTAATGAATCGTGCCTCATTCCCTTCACCATCTTATACCCACTTGGTTCAGGACATGGTCTGTGTGTGTCAGTCCCCACTAGGCTGACTACGTCACACCTAGCCCAAGTAACGTTCTCTCGTCCTTTGGATTCTAATTACTCTCATGTATTTAAGAGACTCATACTCTAAACATGTCATGCTCTGGCCAGAGGCTTTGAGTAACAATCCGACGATAGGCCTTGGGTATACATCTCCTCGCAAGGAGTGGTGAATCCTTTGTAGGCTGTTCAAACATCTTCGGGCACTTCGGCTTATACCCAACCATCCTGGGTCCACACCTCCTTGGAGATGCTTGCTTAAGATGTTAAAGTATAAGTCTCCATGACCAAGATGACTTGAACACCGTAAGTCAAAGGAACATCGCACTTAAGCTGCAGTAAGAACTTTCAATAACATATCTATATGTAGATTACCATATGAAGTTTTACAGCTAGTCACTCCAATGAACTAGTTCCCTTAACTAGCATTCATGTTTATCTCCGGACATCCCAATGTCACCAGCCAGTGAGAATTAGCTGATTAGAGAATAACCCATGTTAGTCTCAACAGAATTGATAGTGTCCATATTTATCAATTCATCGACTAGGGACAATTTCAATACTTCACAATTGCACATGTAGAGATAATCACTAGTTGTGAATTCATCACAAATTCTCTCATGCTGTGAATTGTATTGCGGACATTCAGTAAATGAGTTTAAGATCTCAATCAAATACACGAACATGTATACTCAAATAGTGAATATTCATTTATTAAAGTAAATGATTACAATCATAAGGCGATTGCCTTAGGACACTTCTCTAATATTACTAACATCTTCATCTTCATCCTCTTCCGAATCCGAGTCCGATTCCGAGGAAGATGGCAGCGGCTCTTCTTCCTCCGAAATGGCAAACTTTGTGTGAAGAATGATGCGAAGGGATCGACGCTTCAAGGGTAGAGGTAACTCTAGTGAAGCTAAGCTTGATAAGACTAATGCCTCTTGCTTTGAGTGTGGTAGGAAAGGGCATTTCAAGAATGAATGTCCAAAGCTTAAGAAGTAGGAAGAAAAATCCAAAAGAAAAGAAGAAAAATCCAAGAAGAAGAAGAAGGCATTGAAGGCCACTTGGGATGAGTCATCCTCAAGCTCATCCGATGAAGAGAAGGAGGAGAAGAGCACAAGGCATGTAGCACTCATGGCTCTTGGAGAGGAGAGCCGTGATGAATCTTCAAGCTCCTCAAACGCGACTTCATCATCTTCGGATGATGAAGAGGTAACTTCTCCCGAGCTTGAAAAGTGTTATAGAGCAATTGCATGTTTAACTAGTATGCTTAAGAAATCCAAAAATAAGGTTAAAGCATTGCAATTAGAAATTGATCAATTGAAAGCTTCTAGGGATGATAACATTGATGATTTGCATGTTGAACTATTAGAAGATGAAATTAAATCATTGAAACTTGAAATTGAACATTTGAAATCCTCTAAGGTTGAGGAAGTCAATGATTTGCATGATGAATCGCTAGTAGAGGAAAACCAATCATTGAAGAGTGAAGTTGAGAAGCTCAAGAATATTCTTGGGAAATTCTCAATTAGCTCTAAGACCTTAGACATGATTCTAAATGCCCAAAGGGCAGTTTACAATAGGGTCGGTATTGGTTACTGACCCCAAAGAACCCTGATTTGTGTTTCTCATGTCTTGGACTGATATGAGACAATCTAGGACACCCAAGACTCAAAAGAAAATGGTCAAGGCATGGGTGCCTAAGTCATGTTTAGTTGACGCTTTAGATCCCAAGGTTTGGGTACCTAAAACTTCTATTTTTCGAATTGTGTAGGTTATGATTGAGGGGGAGCATCTATCAACTTGGTTCGTTGATAGTGGATGCTCCAAACACATGACCGGGGATAGATCATTGTTTACCACACTTCACAAGAAAAGTAGAGGTAATGTATCGTTTGGAAACAATGGTAGTCTTAAGGTCATAGGGATAGGAGACATTCAAATATCCGAATGTCTTAGAATCTCAAATGTCCTTCTAGTCAAGGGGATGAAATTTAATCTCCTAAGTGTGAGTCAATTGTGTGACACGGGTTACACAATTGACTTCCAACCAAGTCAATGTCTAGTTAGACAAAATAACACCTTGGACACGGTACTAGTAGGAACAAGAGTAGACAATATTTATCAAGTTTCATTTAAAAGTGCTACTAATGTTTCTGCTAAGTGTTTCATGTCAAATGAAGAGGAGTCCACCCTTTGGCACCGGAGGTTAGCACATATGAACATGAAGAACATCCGGAAGTTGGCCAACAAGGGATTAGTCCGTGGCTTACCAAGCATCAAGTATGAAAAAGACAAACTTTGTGATGCATGTCAAATGGGTAAGCAAACAAAATCTGCACATAAAGGTAAAAGCGCTGTAAGTACTTCCAATGCATTAGATTTACTTCACATGGATATTTTTGATTGTAGTACCATCATGTCATTGAATGGAAGTAGATATTGCTTTGTGATCATTGATGATTTCACTAGATACACATGGACTTACTTTTTAAAATATAAGGACCAAACCTTAGATGTTTTCATTTCTTTTTGTAGAAGAGTTGAAAATGAAAAATCATTAACCATTAAGACAATTAGAAGTGATCATGGAGGTGAATTTCAAAACCAAAGGTTTTTAGAATTTTGTCAAGATAGAGGTTATAGACATGAGTTCTCTACTCCTAGAACACCACAACAGAATGGTGTTGTAGAGAGGAAGAACCGTGTACTTCAAGAGGCTGCACGAAGCATGCTTAATGAGTACTGACTCCCGAGTTACTTATGGGCTGAAGCTGTAAATGCAGCTTTCTATGTGCAAAATCGAGTCCTCATCCATAGGTTTTTAGGAAAGACTCCCCATGAACTTTGGTTTGGAAAACCGCCTACGGTTAAACACCTTAGGGTGTTTGGTTGTAAGGTGTTCATCCTAAACACCAAGGATCACCTTGGAAAGTTCACGGCAAAGGCTGATGAAGGGATACTAGTCGGGTACTCCCTCGTTAGTAAAGTCTACCGAGTCTACAACAAGAAAACTAGATTAGTTGAAGAGTCTTCTGATGTGGTTTTTGAAGAAATTCCGAAATCAATTGACCAATCAGAAAATGTTGAAGGAGTTCAACTCGAACTAAGGAGACTTAGTTTGAATGAAACTCCAAGTATTGTTAATGGTGATGAGTCTGATGACGGTGAACCTAGACAACTCATTGATCAGCCAGATCCTGAGGCTGAACTTGTGTCTGGTGAACCCGCTCAAGAAGCACCACCAACACCAAGGCAAACTAGATTAGCCTCTAGTCATCCCCAAGACCAAATTGTTGGAAACATCCATCAATGGGTTAGGACTAGATCATTCTTCCGGAATGAGGCTAATGAAGTTGCCCTAATTTCCGAAGTTGAACCTAGAAAAATTGATGAAGCATTAAGTGATCCCGATTGGATCATTGCAATACAAGATGAACTAGGTCAATTTGAAAGGAGTCAAGTTTGAGACTTAGTCCCTAGACCCAAGAAGACCTCCATTATTGGAACCAAATGGGTTTTCAAGAACAAATTGAATCATAAGGGAGAAATCATTAGAAACAAGGCACGTTTGGTAGCCAAGGGATATAGTCAAGTTGAAGGCCTTGATTATGATGAGACCTATGCTCCTGTGGCACGATTAGAGTCCATCCGATTGATGCTTGCATTTGCAGCACATCGTGGTTTCAAATTATATCAAATGGACGTCAAATCGGCCTTTCTAAATGGTTTAATTAGGGAAGAGGTCTACGTTGAACAACCACCGGGGTTTGAGAGTACCGAATTTCCAAACCACGTGTTCAAACTCAAAAAGGCATTGTATGGTCTTAAACAAGCACCCCGGGCTTGGTATGAGCGGTTGTCGACATTCCTAGTTGAGAAGGGTTTCGTTAGAGGCCAAATAGACCCTACACTATTTCTACGAAGGGATAGTGACAACATATTTGTAGCCCAAGTATATGTCGATGACATAATCTGTGGCTCAAATAATAAGGGCTATTTGAATGAGTTCATTGGACACATGGAGAGTGAGTTTGAAATGAGTCTAGTGGGAGAGTTGACTTTCTTTCTTGGACTTGAAATCAAGCAAACTCGCGATGGTATCCATGTGCACCAATCAAAGTATACACAAGAAATGCTTCGAAAATTCAATATGAGTGATTCAAAAGAGGTAACCACTCCCATGGCGACAAACACAAGATTAGACAATGATGAGAGTGGTAAACCCGTTGATTTAACTCAATATCGAAGTATGATAGGTAGTCTGCTATATCATACAGCTAGTCGACCTGATATACTATTCGCTGTAGGTATGTGCGCTAGGTATCAAGTTTGTGCCAAGGAATCCCACTTAATCGCTGTTAAGCGGATTCTGAGATATCTCAAGGGCACAATTGGTGTAGGCCTTTGGTACCCCCGTACCGAATCTTTTGATTTGATTGGCTATACGGATTCCGACTACGCTGGATGTAAGTTGGACCGGAACAGCACAAGTGGGGGTTGCCAATTCTTAGGCTCGTCCTTACTAAGTTGGTCAAGTCGGAAGCAACATTGTGTTGCTCTCTCCACGACCGAGGCAGAATATATCGCCATGGGAGAGAGTGTATCACAATTGTTGTGGATGATACATACCTTAGAGGACTATGGATTGAGTTACAAGGGTGTGCAAGTGTTATGTGATAACATAAGCACATTAACTTAACCAAGAATCCAGTCCATCAATCTAGGACCAAACACATTGAAGTGAGACACCACTTCATTAGGGATCATGTAGCTAGGGGAGATATCGTACTCTCACATGTAGAGTCCAAGTCAAACCTAGCTGACATCTTCACCAAACCACTCCCCGAAAATGAGTTTAGTTTCCTAAGACGGGAGTTGGGAATGTGTCGTGCTTCATAGGGCTGAATTGCATTCAAAATCCTTCATGATTATTTCGAAAATGTTGGGAAACATTTGGGTAACTTTGGGAACATCTCACACAAACTATAAGGTTTACCAAAACATTTTTGCTTGCTAGAAATGGGGTGAGATGTTAGGTTCAACTAAATTTCTCAAAATGTCATTGCATCCCTTGAGAAATTAAGTTGACGAGATAATAATCATGGTGGTGACCAAGTATGGGGAAAATCATTGCATAACATATGTGTATATGGCTCCATGATCATACTTGGACATTCCAATCAAGGAAACTTGATTGGAAACCCAAATTTGATACAAACTTAATTGAAATTGCTTGAATAAGTGTTGATTGAGTTTGATTCCATTTGGATGGATCAAAGTGATTGTGGAACCTATAAGGACTTTTGATCCTTGTTCAGGGATCAATTTTAGTCATGAGATCATGTCCAAGTTCGGCAAACTTCATCAGATCTCGTTGGAAAAATTCTGAAATTCTGAAACTGAACATTTCAGTTCGTATCAGGGAGTATCAGGAACCCTGATCGGTCACTGGACCGATCAGGCATAGGGCTGATCGGTCACCGGACCGATCAGGCATAGGGCTGATCGGTCTCCGGACCGATCTGGCTCCTTCTTGCATTGATCGGTCCACAGACCGATCAGAGGCCAGCAGTGACTTTCCAAAACTTTGAAGTATTCTGAGCTAGCCTGGATCGGTCTCCGGACCGATCTGGAACCCTGTGGGGATCGGTCCACAGACCGATCAGGGAGCTCAGAGGTTTCTCTCCAGACCCTACTGTTCGTGTCCTGATCGGTCACCCGACCGATCAGGAGCACGTCTGATCGGTTATCCGACCAATCAGGACCAGTCCAGTCCGATCAGGTTATATCCTGATCGGTCTGGGTGCGATCAGATCGAACGGTGATCCGTTCAGACGCATTAAATTCTGGTTGGTGGACCGATCCACCAACCGATTAACTTCGCGAGAACCTTCATCTCCCGAACCCTAGCACCGAAAAACCCCTCCTGCGCAACCCTGTGCGTGCGAGATGGCCTCCTGCATGTTCTTCTTCCTCGCGTGAGCGTGAGTGTGAAGTTTTCTCCAGATCCTGTGCGCGTTTCTCTCTCGCAGAAACACTCTGCGACCACCTCTTCCGCACAAGGTTCTTGCTCTCGACCTTCAAGAACTACTCAATGCCACCAAAGTAAAAAAAAAAAAAAGTTCTTGCTTTGGTTTTTCATTCAAATCAGTCTATAGTATTTGTTTGTGAAGCTAACCATGTTTTGGCTCTTGTTCTTGCTGTTGTACCGTGACCTTATTGCACTCGCCGTGACCTTCCCTCTCTATCGATCATTTCATTTTCTAACTCCTTGATTGGGTGTCATCTTCTATGATCAATTCTTGATATGTTGTGTTTTCATCTATGCCCAAATTGATTAATCCTATGTATGACTGATGGACCCAATTTAGCTAATTAAAGTTGTCACGAATATGGATCCATCAGAATTTAGATATTTATAAATGTGCTGGAAACCTTTTTTGCAATCAAAGAATGGAAATGTAGTAAAGGGGCCACAGGTCATTTTTTTTCTAAGGGCAAGTTCAAGTTGTTTGATTCGTACTTGAGTT
>JAGFNQ010003311.1:139944-176428 GCA_024364735.1 Boesenbergia rotunda
TACTTATATGGCCAAGACGACAGTGCCACGTGTAGGAGTCTATTCGATTATCTATTCGAGCACGTTTGTTGCTAACTTCGATATTGAAAACGTCACTGGATAAATCTAACGTGTAGATGCCATTGCACAAAATTCCATTCCTATAAAGAACGTCATTTAAAGTTATGTAACAACAATTGTTACTAAAAGTTAAATGATAACCTTTTTCATTCAAACATGAAATAGATACAATGTTCTTTATTAACGAAGGAACGAAATAACAATTATCCAATTCTAAGACACGTCCAGTTGGGAGCTTTAGCAAATATGTTCCGATGGCAACAGCAGCAATCCTTGCTCCATTTCCAACCCGCAAATTTGCTTCTCCCTTGACGAGTCTTCTTCTATTCCTTAGCCCCTGTATGTCATTACATATATGTGAGCTACACCCAGTATCAAGTACCCAGGTATCTGAGGAAATAGAGTGACATTCAATAACGAAGATACCTGAAGAGGATGGGGCATCGGATGCCTTCTTCTTCAAGGTCTCAAGATAAACCTTGCAGTTTCTTCGCCAGTGACCCTCCTTGCCACAATGATGGCAAGTTCCTTTTGGTTTCTTTTCAGTCTTTTTGGCTTTTTTCTTCTTTCCTTTATTCTGTTCTTTGGCCTTCCTCTTAGAACCTTTCTTCGAGGAACCAACTAACAGTACCGTCTTTTGATCCTGCTTTACAGAAGGCTCAACAGTCTTCAGCATGTTGATCAACTCAGGAATGGTAGTCTCTAGCTTGTTCATCCGATAGTTCATCACAAATTGTGAACAACTTTTGGGCAAACAATTCAGAATTAAGTCAATACTTAGTTCATGATCCATTGCAAAACCGAGTGTGCTCAGTCGTTCAATGTACCCCAACATCTTTAACACGAACTGTGAGGCAGAAGTGCCTTCTTGCATCCTGGAGGTGAAGAGGAGTCTAGAGACTTCGAATCTTTCGGATCTCGCCTGCTCTTCAAACAACTCATGAAGATGGAAGATGATGGTATAAGCATCCATATGCTCATGCTGCTTCTGCAGCTCAGGTACCATAGAGGCTAGCATGATGCAACTTGCAAGTTCAGAATCGGTCACATGTTTCTGATAGGCCAACAATTGGTCTGGAGTTGCATTTTCTGGAGGACGGTCGGGAAGTTGATTTTCAAGGACATAAGCAAGCTTTTCTGCCTTGAGGACTATACTCAGGTTTCGAAGCCAGTCCATGAAGTTCGGCCCGGTCAGTTTATTGGTGTCCAAAATGGAACGCAAGTTTAGGGAAGACATGATCGAGTGATTATCCTAGAAATACAAATTGAGATTATGTGAGAAGAATGATTAAAGAATGTATCATCATACATAAATTAAATCCTATTTATTTTACGAATTGAGTCACCCTTATTATCAATTCGGGAGATCGTAGGAACATCTCCAAATAGGTTGATATCCAACCATAGATAAGAACAACCATGACTGTGGCCATCAAGTTTTTCTTAGCTATGAAGGTAGGTAATTATACCGATTACATATCACATATATGTAACTATCACTTTATGCTATCAACTAATTGAATGTTTGCATAAATCATTGAGTCGTTAACTCATTAACAAGTATGTATCATTATACATAGCACCCAACTGCACCTCTCTTTACATCGACCTTCGCTGTGGCACAACAAATCGATGCTCCAAGCTTAAGGCTGACCCATTAATCAAGAAATAGTTTTAATATGGTTGGAGCTCATTCAACCGTTTAGTTAGGCTTGGATATGTCCAACAACCATAACTAAGGATTGACCTCTGACTCCAACTATATTATTCATAAACTAATTCCATGGTTTGAATATGTTAAGGTTCAAGTCGGGCATGGATGTGTCCATCAACCCAAACGAGAAACGAAACTCCGGTTCTAACCATATTAATGGAAGGTGTTGGCCTTAATATTTTGTAAGGGGTTTTGGGTCTCATCTTTTCTTTTAATGCACATTCATGACATATAATTATGTCATGACTAACGATATCCTTAATAAAGTATGTATGTGACTTAAGTTATCAAGTCTCATTAATTGAATTAGGAACCGGATTTCCTAATTCCAATTTCATACTTTATTAAAGGAATTGTTTTGGGAAACAATTTTCTAAATTGTCATAATCAATTTCGGAAATAATATGTTCAAGACTTTGATTTCTCTAAATCAAAACTTATTAAATTAAGAGACAATTCCCTTAATTCAACCACATATTATTTTCATGAAAATCTCAATTAAGAAACTCTATAGGAAACCATTTTCCTAATTAATTTTGGAGACAACAATATGTAAGAGCATCACCTCTTAAAATATATTTTATTCATGGATTTAATTAATTACAACAAATCGTTTTCTAAGGGTGGCTCCCCGAGGCTCAGATACCCAAAGAAAAGTAATTTGTCGTAAATCCAATTTGGTCCGTTTCGGAAACGCAACCAAATCAAACATGACAATTTCATTCAAAATTGGGAAATTAAATTACAACAACTAACTTTAAATTGGACAGCTCCCCGAGGCTCAATCCAAAATAAAGAATTTTGTTAATAATTTAAAGCCAATTCGAATTTGAAATTGTCAACTAATTATCCATAAATTTGTATAGACTTTCTCAAAAGAAAGTGCCCAAAATTGCGAGATTTCATAATAGGTTTTCAGAATATTTGTAAGTTTCTGGTACAAAGAAAACTTACATATTTCCAAAGTTGGAAAATTTCTAAAATAGAAAATTTCCAAGATTGGAAAGTTTCCAAAGATGGGAAGTTTTCACAATTATTATAAAATTTTAGAAACTAGGAAATTTCAAACGTTTGCGAAATTTCATGAGGATTTCCAAACTTTGAAATTCCTAAATCTAAAATTTATTATAATTGGAAAGTTTCCATAATTGAAAAATTTTCCAAAATTGAGATTATGACAAAGTTTTCCGCAAAACAATTTTATGATGATGTCGAACACTAACCGACTCTGATACCACTGTTGGGACCGGGTGCATGTTGACAAGGATACGAGTTCGTAAAATTTTAAATTTTTACGTGCAGTGGAAGAATTTGCATAAAATAATTTCCTAAATTATTTTAACTTCGTATCTAGCATGCAACCTTATGGTGTGTTGACATAATCATAAAATAAAACTTTGCGGAAAAGTAAACTAATTTACTTTATACCTTTCGTAACTCGAAGAAAGGGACGAGATCCAACCGTAGCGTCCCTTGGAAGCTCCGCCTCTATTCGCGTCCACGCCGAGTTCTCTTCGGGATGACTTTGCAAAGTCACGAGTTTTGTGCCGACGAGAACTACTAGATTCTCTATGGGCACAACTTAGAAGATCAAGAGAAAAATTAGGAAACTAACCAACGAAGTAACGGAATCGAATTCCGAGAAGAGAGGAGTCGCTATCCGCTTCTTCTTCTTCTTGTTCGGGTTCTCCTTCTTCTTGAAGCTCACGGCAACACCTTCTAATGGAGGTGTTGCGCCAGCCCTAGATGGAGGATGAAGCTTCAAGGTGCGCCGGCCCTAATTCACCAAGTGGGCGCTGGCCCTAGGCAAGAGAGGGAGAAGGAGAAGAGAAGAGAAGAGAGAGAGGGAGAGCTCTTATTCAATTACTTGATTAGGAATAAGGGCTTGCCTTTGGTTCCTTTATATAGTAGCAACTCCTTTGCTAAGTCTCCCTCTAAACCGAATTAAAGGAATTAACGGAATTAGTTATAAGAAATTTATCTTATAAATTCTCTTATTAATTATTCCGTTAAAGCCGAGTCTTATTATAACTAATTTATAATAAAACAAATTCTTCATCTCTTTAAATTATGGAATAAATTTTATAAGAAATTTATAAACTTTCTTATTATGGAAAAATCAATTCATAATTGATTTTATAAAATTAAAATAAACCAATTCATGGATTATTTTAACTTCCATAAAAGAATAAATTTCTACAAATTTATTTATATAAATTTCTTTATACAAATTTATTTATCCATAATTTATAAAACAAATCACACTAGATTTATTTTATTAATTAAACCAAATAAATTGATTTAATTCCCTTTAATGGCCGGCCACCACAAGGAGGGTTAGCACCCTCTTTGGCCGGCCAAACCAACCCGAACCGGTCGCGAATTAAACTCATTTAATTCGCCCAATAAGCCTTCAAAAGACTTAGCCATTTTTAGCTTCCATTGCGCCTCTGATTAACTCAGATTCGACTTATTTCTCTTGATCGGAAAATCCAATTTTTAACTCGTTTTAAATCTCTCGGATTACTCGTAGTGCGTGTGACTAAATAGGCTTTCGATTTATGTTGGCCGTCTATAATCAACCAATTATAGAACGGTCATGAGTGACACCTAGTAGTACATCTTGACCCCCAATTAATCGAAAGATCAACAGTTTGACCTCAGAAGAAATTATTCTGAAACCCTTCAGCTGCTCTAATGAATCGTGCCCCATTCCCTTCACCATCTTATACCCACTTGGTTCAGGACACGGTCTATGGTGTCAGTCCCCACTAGGCTGACTACGTCACACCTAGCCCAAGTAGTGTCTTTCTCGTCCTTTGGATTTCTAATTACTCTCATGTATTTAAGAGACTCGCACTCTAAATATGATATACTCTGGCCAGAGGTTTTGAGTAACAATCCGACGATAGGCCTGGGTATACAACTCCTCGCAAGGAGTGGTGAATCCTTTGTAGGCTGTTCAAACATCTTCGGGCACTTCGGCTTATACCCAATCATCCTGGGTCCACACCTCCTTGGAGATGCTTGCTTAAGATGTTAAAGTATAAGTCTCCATGACCAAGATGACTTGAACACCGCAAGTCAAAGGAACATCGCACTTAAGCTGCAGTAAGAACTTCATTGACATATCTACATGTAGATTCCCATATGAAGTCTTACAGCTAGTCACTCCAATGAACTAGTTCCCTTAACTAGCATCCATGTTTATCTCCGGACATCCCAATGTCACCAGCTAGTGAGAATCAGCTGATTAGAGAATAACCCATGCTAGTCTCAACAGAATTGATAGTGTCCGTTTTTATCAATTCATCGACTAGGGATAATTTCAATACTTCACAATTGCACATTAGAGATAATCACTAGTTGTGATCCCATCACAAATTCTCTTATGCTGTGAGTTGTATTGCGGACATTCAGTAGATGAGTTTAAAATCCCAATCAAATACACAAAACATGTATACTCAAATAGTGAATTATCATTTATTAATATAAATGTTTACATCATAAGGCGATTGCCTTAGGACACTTCTCTCATATCACTAACACCTTGGACACGATACTAGTAGGAACAAGAGTAGACAATATTTATCAAGTTTCATTTAAAAGTGCTACTAATGTTTCTGCTAAGTGTTTCATGTCAAAAGAAGAAGAGTCCACCCTTTGACACCGGAGGCTAGCACATGTGAACATGAAGAACATCCGGAAGTTGGCTAACAAGGGATTAGTTCGTGGCTTACCAAGCATCAAGTACGAAAAGGACAAACTTTGTGATGCATGTCAAATGGGTAAGCAAACAAAATCTGCACATAAAGGTAAAAGCGCTGTAAGTACATCTACCGCTTTAGATTTACTTCACATGGATCTATTTGATTGTAGTACTATCATATCATTGAATGGAAGTAGGTATTGCTTTGTGATCATTGATGATTTTACTAGATATACATGGACTTACTTTTTAAAATATAAAGACCAAACCTTAGATGTCTTCATTTCTTTTTGTAGAAGAGTTGAAAATGAAAAATCATCAACAATTAAGACAATTAGAAGTGATCATGGAGGTGAATTTCAAAACCAACGGTTTTTAGAATTTTGTCAAGATAGAGGGTATAGACATGAGTTCTCCACTCCTAGAACACCACAACAAAATGGTGTTGTAGAGAGGAAGAACCGTGTTCTACAAGAGGCTGCACGAAGCATGCTTAATAAGTACTCACTACCGAGTTACTTATGGGCCGAAGCTGTAAATACAGCTTGCTATGTGCAAAATCGAGTTCTCATCCATAGGTTTTTGGGTAAGACTCCTCATAAACTTTGGTTTGGGAAACCACCTATGGTTAAGCACCTTAGGGTGTTTGGTTGTAAGGTGTTCATCCTAAACACCAAGGACCATCTTGGAAAGTTCACGGCAAAGGCTGATGAAGGGATACTAGTCGGGTATTCCCTCGTTAGTAAAGCCTACCGAGTCTACAACAAGAAATCTAGATTAGTTGAAGAATCTTCTGATGTTGTCTTTGAAGAAATTCCAAAAGTCAATGGTCAACCAGAAGATGAAGCCCAATTCGAACTTAGGAGACTAAGTTTGAATGAGAGTCCAAATGTTGTTGATGGTGATGAATCCGATGACGGTGAGCCTAGACAACCCCTTGATCAGCCGGATCCTGAGGCTGAGCCGATGTCTAGTGAACCCATTCATGAAGCACCACCAACACCAAGGCAAACTAGATTAGCCTCTAGTCATCCCCAAGACCAAATTGTTGGTGACATCCACCATGGGGTTAGAACTAGATCATTCTTCCGGAATGAGGCTAATGAAGTTGCCCTAATTTCCGAAATTGAACCTAGAAAAATTGATGAAGCATTAAATGATCCCGATTGGATCATTGCAATGCAAGATGAACTAGGTCAATTTGAAAGAAGTCAAGTTTGGGACTTAGTCCCTAGACCTAAGAAGACCACCATCATTGGAACCAAATGGGTCTTCAAGAACAAATTGAACCATAAGGGAGAAATCATTAGAAACAAGGCACGCTTAGTAGCCAAGGGCTATAGTCAAGTTAAAGGCCTTGATTATGATGAGACCTATGCTCCCGTGGCACGATTAGAGTCCATCCGATTGATGCTTGCATTTGCAGCACATCGTGGCTTCAAATTATACCAAATGGATGTCAAATCAGCCTTTCTAAATGATTTGATTAGGGAATAGGTCTATGTCGAACAACCTCCGGGGTTTGAGAGTTCCGAATTTCCAAACCACATGTTCAAGCTCAAAAAGGCACTTTATGGCCTTAAACAAGCACCCCGAGCTTGGTATGAGCGGTTGTTGACATTCCTAATTGAGAAAGGCTTTGTTAGAGGTCAAATAGACCCTACACTATTTCTACGTAGAGATGGTGACAATATTTTTGTAGCCCAAGTATATGTCGATGACATAATTTGTGGCTCAAATAATAAGGGCTATTTAAATGAGTTCATTGGACACATGGAGAGTGAATTTGAAATGAGTCTGGTGGGAGAGTTGACTTTCTTCCTTGGACTCGAAATCAAGCAAACTCGCGATGGTATCCATGTGCACCAATCCAAGTATACAGAAGAAATGCTTAGAAAATTCAACATGAGTGATTCAAAAGAGGTAACCACTCCCATGGCTACAAACACAAGATTAGACAATGATGAGAGTGGTAAACCAGTTGATTTGACTCAATATCGAAGCATGATAGGTAGTTTGCTATACCTCACAGCTAGTCGACCGGATATTCTATTTGCTGTGGGTATGTGCGCTAGGTATCAAGTGTGTGCCAAGGAATCTCATTTGATCACTGTTAAGCGAATTTTGAGATATCTCAAAGGCACAATTGGAGTCGGTCTATGGTACCCCCGTACCGAATCATTTGATTTAATTGGCTATACGGATTCTGACTACGTTGGATGTAAGTTGGACTTGAAAAGCATAAGTGGGGGTTGCCAATTCTTAGGTTCATCCTTAGTAAGTTGGTCAAGTCGGAAGCAACATTGTGTTGCTCTCTCCATGACCGAGGTAGAGTATCTTGCTATGGGAGAGAGCGTATCGCAATTGTTGTGGATGATTCACACTCTAGAGGACTACGGATTGAGTTACAAGGGTGTGCAAGTGTTATGTGATAACATTAGCACAATTAATCTAACCAAAAATCCAGTCCATCATTCTAGGACCAAACATATTGAAGTGCGTCACTACTTCATTAGAGATCATGTGGCTAGGGGAGATATTGTACTCTCACATGTAGAGTCCAAATCAAACCTAGCTGACATTTTCACTAAACCACTCCCCGAGAATGAATTTAGTTTCCTAAGAAGGGAGTTGGGAATGTGTCGTGCTTCATGAATTTCAAAATGCATTCAAAATCCTTCATGATTATTTCGAAATTGTTGGGAAATAATTGGGTAACTTTGGGGACATCTCACACAAACTATAAGGTTTAACAAAACATTTTTGTTTGCTAAATATGGGGTGAGATGTTAGGATCAACTCAATTTCTCAAAATGTCAATGCATCCCTTGAGAAATTAAGTTGACGAGATAATAATCACTTCGGTGACCAAGTATGGGGAAAACCAATGTATAACATATGTGTATTTGGCTCCATGATCATACTTGGACATTCCAATCAAGGAAACTTGATTGGAAACTTGATTTTGATACAATCTTGGTTAAACTTTGATTGAATGATTGTTGATTGAGTTTGACTCCACTTGGGTGGAGCAAAGTGATTGTTGAACCTATAAGACCTTTGATCCTTGTTCAGGGATCAATTATAGATGAGGGGCGGCTTCCAAGATCGATATCCTTCACCATATCCCTTTGGAAATCGTGTAACAATCTGAAACTGAAAGTTTCAGATCGTATCTGGGAGTTTCAGGAACCCTGATCGGTCACCGGACCGATTAGGAGTAGGGCTAATCGGTCCCCGGACCGATCTGACTCCATCCTGTAACAATCGGTCCACAGACCGATCAGAGGGGCAGCAGTGACTTTACGAAATTCTGACCAAACTTATTGAGCTAGCCTGGATCGGTCCCCGGACCGATCAGACACCCTATGGTGATCGGTCCACAGACCCATCAGAGGGCTCACATGTTTCTCTTCGAACCCTACTGTTCGTGTCCTGATCGATCAGCCGATCGATCAGGAGCGAGCCTGATCGGTCACCTGACCGATCAGACCCAGGTCAGTCGGATTAGGCTAGAGCCTGATCGGTCTGGGCGTTTCCAGATCGAACGGTGATCCGTTCAATCGCATTAAAGTCTGGTTGGTGGACCGATCCATCAACTGTTTTTAATCACGATTCTTTTCTACTCCTAAGCCCTAGCCGACCAAAACCCCTCAGCGCCGAAACCCGCTTCCTCCTCACTTGCACGTGCGATCTCTTCCTTCCTTGCTATGTGATCTTCTCTGCGAGTGCGGTCATCTCCTTCTACGCGATAGCTCTTGACCTTGCTGTTGGTGGTGTTAGCAACTGCTAGTTTGCGATCCTCCTTTGCGCAAGGTTCAGAAAGGAGCTTACTCTCAACCCTCAAGTACTTCTTCCATGGCACCTAAGTAAGTTCTCCTTGGTTAGTTTTCTTTTCGAATCAGTTCTTAGATTATGTATTTGAGCCTAACCATGTTCTTGGTGTGTTGTGCCGTGATCTTCTTGTGTTGGCCGTGACCCTATCTCTCCATGACTTACCTTATGATTACTCTTCTATGATCAAATCTTGGGTCCTTGATTAAACTATGCTCATGTAATCAAATCAATCTCGCTCATTTGATTATTCTGTACAATGACCAATTCTTGTATTGTGGTTATGTTTCCCTATTCTTGTGTCCTGACTGACTTGATTATCCTGTGATTTATTCGATTCTTTAGAAAATCATCAAAGGGTAAAGATTCTGCAGAGGGCAGCGCAAAGGGGAAAGTGCCTTCCTCATCTGCGCCCTCCAGAAGGCCTCAGCCTTCGTCGAGCTCTCGATTTCCCAATGCTGCCTGTGAGTAGGCATTCCAATCCCACACCTTTAAGCTTCTGCCCTGTCGATCGATCGATGCCACTTTTCTGACTGAATATTGTCCCTCAATTATGGAAATCGTCGCATTTTATAACCTTGGCTTCCTACTCTCCCTAGAGAGACCTATCAATTACGACCTTGTCTCCGAGTTCTATAACAATCTTCAGCAGGGACCTCAGGGAGGCTTCGAGTTTACTACTCGAGTCGCCAAAAGGAACCTGGATTTCTCGTACGAGATCTTGGCAGAGTATCTAGGTGGTCGACGATCACCAAATTTGTATTTGATTTACCCCGAGCTTCCTGATCCGCTATGTAATGCCCCGAAATTCCCATTTTAAGTTCTTAAAGTCCTTAGAACTATTTAAAAATGGTTTAGAAATATTCTAGATATTTTTAGGAATTTTTAGAATATTTTTATGGAATTTTCCGAGTCCGGTTAGTATTTTTCTAAAAGAAATAGAGTTTTCGGCAAAAAATTGCCTGAATGAGTTTTGAACCCGAGACCTCCCATGGGATCAACGACTTAAGTTGGTCGGGTTAACCAGGAGCCCCAGCAGGGGTGTGCTGAAAGAAAATAGAGAAATATTAAGTTAAGTTCTAAGTTGGACTTAAATAACCCTAAGTATAAATAGATAGTTAAAGAGAGGAATTTTATTTTCTCTCATCTAAACCCTCGCCCAAGCCTCACGCCGCCCCTCCCCTCTCCTCTCTTGTGCGCACGCCAACCACACCAACCCCCTCTCCTCTTCCAAGGGGGCGCCGGCCAAGGCTCTCCTCCGAGAGAGCTTCCAATATTCGGAATCCCCGAGACGAGAGGAACGCGTAGGCGCGAACGGTTCATCGAGATCTCAAGTTTCTCCCGAGCCCTAGACGTCAATTTTGGTTGTAAGTCCAAGATATCAATGTAAGTACTGCTCACCTGCAGTAAGAGGCAGTTTTCCGCAAGATTTTCCCGTTAGAAAGTTAAAATGCAATTTTCCTTAAAGTTTATGATTTTGCATGTAATCCTAGGTTGATCCATGCTTGTATAAGTTTGATTAAGCACCCTATATGAGGTTAGGGGCTAAGAAGAGTTATGAGAAAAGAAAAGAGAAGATAAAGATAAGAAAAGAAAAGGCCAAGGCCTTAAGAAATCCCCAAAAGTCAAGACTTAGGGATTTGGGCACACAAGGGGCTCGTTAAAATGCCAAGGCATTTAAAGATAAGAAAGAAAAGAAAGAAAAGCTATTTTATTTTCTAAGGCCAGTACCCGGCGTCCAAGGGCGTCGTTAAAGAAATCCAGGTGTCCAATTCCAAGGTCTTGGCCCTGGTAGACCAAGGTCTGCTCTATTAGGATTGGTGGCTCGCTACCCCAACCTTTTAGGGAACGCGCATAAGATGGTACTTACGTCTTAAGTGGATCCAAGTGAGATATTATTTTCAAGTATATGCTTTAGCAAAGTTTTCTAAAGTTTAAGAAAGTTTTCTAAAAGTTAAAGAAAGATTTAAAAGTCAAAGAATTGCTAAAGTTTCAAGTTAAGCCAAGAACAAGTAAGTTAAGACTTATTAGTGCTTTAGTATGCATGTCTTGAGTTATACATGTTGTTTTAGTGTTTCTTTTAAGCATAAAAGTATCTCATGTGATTTCACATTGTTTTAAAAAGCATGCTTGCACATTTCGAGATTTTGTGAGCTAGATAGTACTTACTAAGCTTTTGCTTATTAGTTGCATTTCCTCTTGCTGCAGGTAAAGGTAAAGGCAAGCAATTCTGAAGGAAGGCGACAAGGCGGTGCTGAGTGACGTGTGTGTGGTGGCTGACCTTGGAGAGGTGCTTGGGGCAAGATGAATGAAGGACTTAAAGTGCATTTATCATAAAGTCTTAGTTTAAGTTAGATCTTATAGCATTTATCCAAGTATTTGCGTTTTAAATATTTTGCATATCCTAAAACCATGAGTAAAGATTCCATATCATTTTATTTAGCATACATATCCTTATGATTGCATTGGATGAGTATAAGTATGAGTAGTTTTGAATATTGATACTTGATGGAGTTATTTGATGCATGTGCCAAGATATGGTGAGTTTCCCTTTAAATCAAGTTTTTATTGCTATAAATCTGCCTAGAAATGTTGCATTACATTCTAAAATGCTTTAGTAAGGTGTAGAACATGTATTTTGGTGTTATGGATGCATAGGAGTTAAGTTTGGTACAAAACTCTAGTTTAAAGTTCATATAGATTTTTCATAACTTATTTACTTCCGCAAAAGTTCTAATTTCGAGTTTATGAAGTTGTTTTGATTGGCTAAAATGTTTAGGAAACTAGTATAGAGTATAGAAATGGTGTTGTGTCTTTGTATGGCTTGAAACTATAAGTTTGGTGGACTATTGAGACAAGGTTTCGAATCTGAATTTCAGATTTTCAGGCGTGCCAGTCGACTGGTTCAGTATCAGTCGACTGCCCTATCGAACAGTAACTTCTGTTCGATGCATCAGTCGACTGCCAAGAGGCCAGTCGACTGGTGCCGCGCCCAGAAACTTTCTGTGGCCGATACCAGTCGACTGGTTAGATGGCAGTCGACTGGTACCATTGCAGTGAAGTTCTAGAGAAAGGAAGTATGCCATTGTATCATGCATGACTATTAGAGTTAGAATATCATCCCTAGATGAATTTAAAAGAAAAAAAAAGAAGTTCCGCATTCTTAGTCGTGCATTAGAGTCAAGAAGTAGATAAAGTAACGATCCGTCTAAGGTAGAGAAGGCGGGTCGCTACACGCTACTGGCACCTTTTGCGGGTGTTACTTCCGAAGACATCTATCAACACTTCTTTGGTCATCCCCACCCAGCCGGTCTCGATGAGTTGGGCCATGATTTTCCTATCTTTGCAGCTCTACGTCTATCTCCCGTTGATTACACCTTATTTAAGATTATCACAAATTGTATCCTCCCAATTACTTCCAAGCCTTTAACTGAAATCCGACCCTACCATTGCCTTATGCTCTACGGCATGCACCGCCAGATGGACTTTGATATCATGGAAAGTGTCTTTCAGTCCATTCTGTCTTATAGAGAGCCGAGTCGCCACACAGTCTACATGCCATTTGGTCATGTCATCACCGATTGGCTTATGTCGGTTGGTGTTGATGTCACCAAAGGTAGGATAGTGCCTATGGTTCGACAGGACTGTCGACTCGGTCGGCGTGCATTTGCAAAATCCGGCATTATTATTCGAGAGCACGACCGAGCCTTGGTCTGGAAGGATGGGAGAGGACTCGGTGACCTACCTGGGGGAGCACCACATTTTCAGGCACCACCCGAGGCGGCTGCACCTCATGAGTCTCCTACTGCTGGTGATTACTATGATGAGCTTGAGCCGGATCTGCGCTGGCAGATTTCAGAGCTGGATCAGACTGTCCAGCATGATTTTCAGTTGTGAGAGATTTACCGCGAGGAGGTCCGATCACAGTTCCGATCCATTGATCGCAGATTGACCGGCGTGGAATCCACTGTCTCTGGGGTCCAGACATTGCAGCAGACTTGGTACGCAGAGTGGCGCTGCCATACATTTCCAGGGGATGCCCCTTCAGGCAGTGCTACACCAGGATCTGCTGATGCTACGATGGATGATCTCGTGCAGGATGAAGACCCCCCCGGTGACAGTTGAGCTTGGATGTCCGTTGCCTCTCCTTGTGATTTGTGTACTTGACAATTTGATTTGTGTGACTTTCGGGCTGTATGCCCTATGACTTGTCAGTTGCGGCCTTGAGCCGCACGTATTTTGACTTTGATGCATGTGTCTTGCATCTTGTTGTGCCTTGACTTCTCTGACTTTACCTCACATGTTTATCCTACTTTAGTATGTTTATTGTTGATGCTATGCTGTTTACATGAGTATTATCTGCATGTTTGCTACATTGCCATGATTATGCTTATGATGCCATGTTCATATGCTACATGTGAATGCTATATCATGATCTATCTTTTCACATGATGTCATATGTGTTCCAAAATTACATTCAATCTTTGATTTTTGGGATACCCCTAGGATTGAGGGGGAGTATGGTTAAACTTAACAGCCCGTCTAGACCCTTTTCGGTGTTCGACAAAGGGGGAGAGTGTTGGTTGGTTATGTTTAGGATGATCATGTTGTAGGGGGAGGATCTTGATTCCCCTATGATTCTAAATTTGAAAACTTGATTGAGAATCCCTAAACTTAAAATCGGATTGTCAAACAACAAAAAGGGGGAGATTGTTGATGCAGTCTGACCCTGATTGTTATTTTGGTGTTGACATTGATTTTAGTTTAGGTTGATGATTATGATGATTATGATTAAGTCCTGATCAGGGATCAGGCATGGTATGGAAAATCCTAGCTTGGAGGGCTAGGTGTTGAAAATCCTAACCTGGAGGGTTAGGTGTGGAAAATCCTAGCTTGGAGGGCTAGGTGTTGAAAAGTCCTAATTCGGAAGGGTTGGGTGAAAAGTCCTAGCTTGGAGGGCTAGGTGAAAAGTCCTAACTTGGAGGGTTAGGTGAAAAGTCCCAACTTGGAGAGTTAGGTGAAAAACCCTGGCTTGGAGGGTCAGGTCCTAGCTTGGAGGGCTAGGTGTGGAAAGTTCTAACTCGGAAGGTTGGGTGAAAAGTCCTAGCTTGGAGGGCTAGGTGAAAAGTCCTAACTTGGAGGGTTAGGTGAAAAGTCCCAACTTGGAGAGTTAGGTGAAAAACCCTGGCTTGGAGGGTCAGGTCCTAGCTTGGAGGGCTAGGTGTGGAAAGTTCTAACTCGGAAGGTTGGGTGAAAAGTCCTAGCTTGGAGGGCTAGGTGAAAAGTCCTAACTTGGAGGGTTAGGTGAAAAGTCCCAACTAGAGAAAAACCCTGGCTTGGAGGGTCAGGTCCTAGCTTGGAGGGCTAGGTTGGATGAAACCCTAGCTTTGAGGGCTAGGTTGGAGCCCCTGGATCGGTCTGGTGACCGATCAGGGAGTTGGCACGGTGCTCCTTCGTGGATCGGTCTGGTGACCGATCCAGCGATGACTGATCGGTCTGGTGACCGATCAGGGAGTATGCGTTTCACCCATTGTTTGGCTCCTGATCGGTCTGGTGACAGATCAGGGAGCAAAAAGTGAGGTTGAGTTCCCTTGCTGATCTGCTCCTGATCGGTCTGGTGACCGTTCAGGATCACTATGCAGATCGTTCTGGAGAACGATCCAGCGTCGCGGGTTCCTCTCTATGATCGATCAGGACGGAGCCTGATCTGTCTGGTCATGACCTGATCGGTCTGGTGACCAATCAGGAGGCTCCCTGATCAGTCCGGTGACCGATCAGGAGGTTTGGACTGCGAAGCTCAGGAATCTCCCAATAAAGGGGTGGATCGATCAGGTGATCGATCCACAACCTGGGATCAGTCTGGTGATCGATCCAGGAGAGTCCCAAAGAAATCGCGATTTCTAATTGAGCGTTGGGGATCGATCAGCACAGAGCCTGATCGGTCTGGACCTAGCCTGATCGGTCTGGTGACCGATCAGGAGGCTCTCTGATATGTCCGGTGACCGATCACTTTAATTCAAAATGCACTGTCAGATGCTCTGATCGCGTCTGAACGTATCCGATTCTCTGCGCTTAACATCTGATACATGATTTCCTGCTCGATATGTTGTGCTAACACTCTGATTAAGCTGCAGGTGGCAGGGACGATTCAAACACTCAAGGAGAGTCAATGGAGGCCTTTCCTTGGAGCAGGTTTGTCCGTTTTCCATCTCAGGTTGCAACGGCTGGAGCTGCAGACTGGAGCTGCTGACTGGAGCTTGGCTGAGGGAAGCTCAGGAAGTCCAGGGAGAGCTTAGTGGTAGCTGGCGTTGGCAGGGAAGCAGCTGGAGGCTGCAGGAGATGGTGTCACCTGGTGCTGAGTGGAGAAACAAAAGGGCGCAAGACAGCTTCGTTGAAGTAGTTGTTCGAAATACAGTTTCTGGCTTGAGTTCTTGCGGCGACTTAGTGTTCTCCACAGCTTGCTTGCGTGTTCTGAAGTTTCATCACTTTGAGCAAGCTACTGCAATCTTGAAGCAACCATTCCTTGCTTGAGCACTTGGAGGAAAAAACAAGAGGCTTCGAGTCCAACAGCGAGAAGACACGGGGAAAGGGTTCTTGCGTGAGATCGTCGCTGGGTGGAGCTCAGGAGGAAGCTTGCTGTGTTCTTGTCTTTGCTAGTGCTAAGTAAGATCTTTCTTGTGTTTCATTGTGCTTAAACCTATATCTATGATTGAAACGCTGTGGAGAGGTTTCTCCACCGAGAAGGAGGTTGCTTTCTATCCGGTGTTCACCGGGGCTTGATCTGCCGACGATCAAGGGATCGCCCACCTCACGGGCACGCCAAGGAGTAGGGGTAAGTTATCCCCGAACCTTGTAAACCCTCCTTGTTAGCGATCTTGCTAGTTGTGTTAGTTTGCTTTCATTTTCTATTTTTCTCCATACTCTGTATTGGCTACTTCCGCTGTGTTACTAACAAATCTAAGTGCAGAACTTTGAAAAGCTTAAAGTCTAAGTGTTTGGCTATATTCACCCCCCCTCTCTAGCCATCCGGGTTCCAACAACTGGTTTTTGTAGTGTCCTCTCTCCCTGCACTTAAAACATGTAATATGAAATATAAACACAGACATAATTAAAAAAAACTTGATTCACCCCTGGCTCCTCCTCAACTCTTGGCGTCTTTGCTCCGTCGGCTGTTAGTCCGGTGAAGAGCTACCAGGCTCTAATACCACTTGTGGGACCGGTGCCGTCGATAGGGGGTGAATATCGACTTGAAAAATCTTTTATAAACTCGTCGTAAACTTCGAGGTTCGTTCTATTCATAGAGTTAGTAGCACAACGAAAAAATAATGAACGAAAGACAAAACACACAAGACACGCGGGTTTTTCCTTGGTTCCCAACACCCCAAGGTTAGTACGTCCAAGCCCTAATTACGGGTAGCACCCGCCCACTAATGGTCTCCTTTTCAGTCTTTCCGGAGGTGGAGAAACCCATCTTACTGTTCAAGTTTTACAACCAAAAGATTAAGAAATTAAGTGCATAAAACTAAAAGAAAACCAAACTGGAAATTCGATGATCCCGGTCGATCTGGAACTCCGAAGTGTAGTGCACTTCCTCCTGGAGCTTCCTTGGTCGCAGAGCTTCGTCTCTAGCATTTTTTATTCGCTCAGAATGCTTAGAATGATGTAGCAGTTGAAGTTCTGAGTTGAGGGGTCGAACCCCTTTATAGAGTGTCTTCTTGGGTGCCTGTAAGGTCGTAGGGCGCCTCTATGCGGTCAAAATTTCATCCATTATCGCGAACTTCACGATGCTAATAAGATCCTCTGTCTTGGGTGCCCAACACCTTCCTGGGCTCCTGGATCATCCAGTCGCCTGGTATCCAGGGTGCTTGGATGCATGGGGGCGCCATGGTTCAATGGGGGTGGCCAAGAGCAGTTTTCCCAGGCTTCTCTTGTGTTTGTTCACCTGCTTTGCCTCCAATTCTAGGTACCTGCAAGATACACAAACACAAGACAAACACATATATAATCCTAGCCTTAACAATTGGTTCTTACTTTGGATTTCTCACGATTAACCGAGTTCCTTCTCGGGGAACACACATTCGCCTACTCCTCTCAGGAGAAGTTTGCCAACTGGCTTCTCCGATTGGACTTTTGCCCGATCTTCCAGATCAGGACTTCGTGCCCAATCCATGACCAGGACTTATTGCCCAACCCTCGGTCAGGTCTTCCATGCCCAGCCCTCGGCCAGGACTTATTGCCCAATTTTATGAACCAGGACTTCGGTGCCCAACCCTCGGTCAGGTCTTAGGTGCCCAGGCCTCAGCCAGGACTTAGTGCCCAATTCCTCGAACTAGGACTTATTGCCTAGGTTAACTAGGACTTTTCTTCACCTTGATTCGGATTTCTTGACTCACCCTTACCTTGTCTAATATATTACTAACTTAAGCATATTGTTAAACATTAAAACACTAGAGGAGAACATTATTGATGTATCTTGCACCAACAATTGATGCATCTTGCACTAACAAATCCTGGTGAGTGAAGTTGGGTCCTAACAAGGGAAGCTAGATGGAAGAAATCCTAGTGAGTGAAGCTAGGTGGACTAAGTCCTGGTGAGTGAAGCTGGGCACGAAGTCTTGGTCTGGGGGACTCAGCACTAAGTCCTGGTCGGAGATCGGGCAACACAGTCTTTGCCGAGTGAGGATTGTGGACAGAAGTAGAGACGGGTCGAGGTCGGACGTCTCGAGATCTGAGTTCTCGGAGGTCGAGCAAAAGTCCAGCCGGAGGTCCCGGTTGGCAAAAGCTTTAGTCGAATAGGAATCGCGAACAGAAGTAGAGACGGGTCGAGGTCGGATGTCTCAAGATTCGGGTTCTTGGAGGTTGAGTGAAAGTCCAACCAGAGGTCCTGGTTGGCAAAAGTAACTTCTTCAGTGTGGAGTAGGTGAGGACGCGTTCCTCGGGAAATGGAACATTAGGCATCGGTTCGACCTAGGATTTCGGGTGAAATCCAAAGTCAGAACCAATAAGCTAAGGCAATGTTTATCTGTGTTTTTGCCTTGTGTTTGTTGTCTTGCAGGTGCCTGAAGTTGGAGGCAAGATAGGAGAGCAAATACATGAGAAAAGGTGTTAGATCTTGTACGTTGCTAGAGGGGGGGTGAATAACACTTTTCGGAGTCTTTCTTCCTACATTGTTAGTTGCGCAAGGAGAAATACAAACAAAAATGAAACTAACAACAAAGAACAATGCTAATAAGGAGATTTACTTGGTATCCACCCCTAAGGGTGACTAATCCAAGAATCCGTTAGTGGATCACTCCCAGGATAACCTCCGGCTAGCCCTTGTCACTCTTTGTGGGTGGAGAAACCTCGCCACAGCACCTTGACAATACATGGGCTCTAGAGACTACTAACAAGCCTTAACCAAGCTTGTTTCGTCAAACCTTTTGTTAGTAGGAGCCTTAGAGCCAATCATGTGATGATTGACTAGGGACATTTTGTATCATATTCTATTATTAATAAAGGCATGGTTATTATACTTACTTTGTATTTGTGCCAAATAACTAAGTATAATAATGTCCTTGGGTAGTAGGTTCTTATCTACATTATATCGATTTGTTGAATCGATAATGAGATGATGTAGAGAACACTACTCTAAACCATTCCTAGTCAAGTATTAATATTCAAGGACAATATTAGTGTATGAAGACTAGCATGTAGGTCAACTGATGACTTGAGCTCACAAGTCATGGATATGTGATATCAAGTTCACACATGGGTATACATTGGAGAATGTGTACTGAATTGACCCGCCATGAGAAAGTTTCATAGATTATCATATGAGTGTCATAAACTTTCTCATGTGACTATTAGTATGAATAGTCCTTAGACCTAAAGTCACTACGGTTCTCTACATAAGGAGTTATGTACTTTGGTATCATCAAACGTCACCCGTAACAGGGTGGAATATAAAGGCGATCACTGGGTATGTAATGAATTATGCGGAGGGATGTGAGTGATGTAGATGGGATCTATCCCTCCCATATGACGGGAGTGATATCTGTGGGCCCCTTGATCGAGTAGGACTACTGAAATGCATGGCTATACTCAAATGAGTCAATATGAGATATTGAGCTCATTTGTTTGAGTGAGTCTACTCGGGGATCAAGAAACATAAAGATTGATCGAGGATGACACGGTCTATTCCTCATTGGTCAATCTAGATATCAAGGATAGAAGGACAAGGTCATACATTATCATAGTCACGGAGGTTTAGTTGGATCTCGACTTTTCTTGTTACTTGGCTAGCAATGATGCATAGCTAGATGCCGCTCATTGCTTATGTGTGTAAATGGTTTAGGCCTATTGCCAACGTCGTGAGAACCTATTGGGTCACACACTAAGGACATGATGCTTCGGGAGCCCGTGTTGGGAACTCGGGAGATCTGAGCCCGAGTTAGGAACTCGGGAGGTCAGTTAGGGAGCACGAGTTAGGAACTCGGGAGCGCGGGTCGCGAGCTCGGCACTCGACAGACTGAGCTGGGAGCTCGGCAGACTGAGTCGGGAGCTCGGCACTCGACAGACTGAGCTAGGAACTCGACAGACTTAGTCGGGAGCTTGGCACTCGACAGACTGAGCTAGGAGCTCGGCAGACTGGGTCGGGAGTTCGGCACTCGGCAGACTGAGCTGGGAGCTCGGCAGACTGGGTTGGGCGCTCGGCTGACTGGGTTGGGAGCTCGGCAGATTGGGTCGGCACTCGGCAGACTGAGCTGGGCGCTCGGCTGACTGGGTTGGGAGCTCGGCAGATTGGGTCGGCACTCGACAGACTGGGTCGGGAGCTCGACACTCGGGGACTTGGTCGGGAGACCTAGTCGGAAGCCCGGGAGGCCTGGTCGGAATTGCATGTGTAGGAAAGAGAAAGGTCTCTCTTCATTGGATGAAGAGAAGGTGAAGAGTCACATGGAAAGATGTGCTCTTTATTGGGTTTAATGAAGGAAGTCAAAGAGATAAAAGACTCTTCATATTCATGGGATGAATATAAAAGAGGGGCTTTGTCATTTTGAAGGGTGGGTGTGTGCTTTCCTTCTTCCCTTCCTCTCTTCTTCCTCTTCTCCCATTTGGCCGAAACCCTATTGTAGGGTTCTCGGTATTCTACGAGCTACCTCAAGTTGCTAGCACAACTAAGGTAGTTCTCCCGAAGTTGAGAGATTGTGTTCATGTGGATACGAGTAGAGGCATGGACGCTTGAACGTGCAAGAGATCCAGCGCACCTTGGACGAGCGGGATAAGCAAAGGGCACGCTCCAAAGGTATAAACTGTAGATAGATCTATTAGATAGATGAACATTGTATGAGTTTTCTTTCGCATGGAAAGCTCGAGGGTTCTTGTTTTTGTTGCGTTTTTATGTTTTTGTGCCGGGAGAACCCAACACCTTTCAGCCAATTCGAAGTCCTCATGAATAGGACTAAGGCTGAAAGACCTCGCCACCAGTCAACTACCCATTTACCAGTCGACTGGTGCCAGCCAAACAGCATCCAACAGCTCGCTGCAACGGCTAGTTTTTAACTTTACCAGTTGACTGCTCCCAAGGCAGTTGACTGGTTCCCAGCCAAAACCATTCTGTGAGTTTTATCAGTCGACTGCATTCTAGGGCAGTCAACTTGTCTACTCACATACCTAAGGTTACCCTTCCCGAGTACATTTCACTCCGCACTCGAACCCTAGGATTTCCCGAGTACAATCACACAGCACTCGTACCCTTATGACTCAACTGACTCCTCACCAGCAGCCTCGACTATTGCCTTCGCGCCCTCTTCATCTTCAGCTCCCGTCCCTTGGATGCATGCAAGCCTCCAGCTTGCCTCCATGCCATCCTTCACGCATGCATCAAAGTCCGCGCCCCTCAGCTCATCGTCCCTGCTCTCCAAGGTCCCTCGGGTGCACACAAGCCTCCAGCTTGTCTCCATGCCACCCATCACCATATCGAGGCCGTCCAGCTAAGTTCATATGTGTAACCTGCGCACCCTGCACACTCACATACACATATCAAATACACAAGGGTAAACCTAACTTAAACCCTTTGCCTAAACATCAAAACTCATGGTTACTCCGGACCACAGATTGCCTCATCAAAAGGAACCTGGGAAAAACATCTTTGGCTCTTGACTTGAATCAGGCGCCCAAGAAATCCTAGTGAGTGAAGCTAGGTGGACTAAGTCGTGGTGAGTGAAGCTGGGCACGAAGTCTTGGTCCGGGGGACTCAGCACTAAGTCCTGGTCGGAGATCGGGCAACGCAATCTTTGCTGAGCGAGGATTGCGGATAGAAGTAGAGACGGGTCAAGGTCGGACATCTCGAGAACTGGGTTCTTGGAGGTCGAGCAAAAGTCCAGCCGGAGGTCCCAGTTGGCAAAAGCTTTAGTCGAGTAGGAATCACGAACAGAAGTAGAGACGGGTCGAGGTCGGATGTCTCGAGGTTTGGGTTCTCGGAGGTTGAGAGAAAGTCCAACCGGAGGTCCTGGTTGGTGAAAGTAACATCTCTAGTGTGGATTAGGTGAGGGCGTATTCCCCAGGAAAGGGAACATTAGGCGTCGGTTCGACCTAGGGTTTCAAGTGAAGTCCAAAGTCAGAACCAATTCGCTAAGGCTAAGATTATCTGTGTTTTTGTCTTGTGTTTGTTGTCTTGCAGGTACCTGGAGTTGGAGGCAAGATAGGAGAGCAAACGCAGGAGAAAAGGAACCTGGGAAGAACATCCTGGGCGCCTGACTTGAATCAGGCACCCAAGATATGCTGGGTGCCCCAGTTGGGGGTAGCCCATCCCAGGTGCTTGGGAAGGCCTAGCTTATCCCCTACTGCGATTTTGGTGGTTCAGATGATGTTTAACCACACGTTGCAGGCGCCCCACAAGCCTCAGGCGCACGAGAAGCTAATATATAAAGGAGTTCGACCCCTCACTTGGAAACATCAACTTTCACATCCGCAATAGCATCTTGTGTGAAGCAAACGGGCTCAAATTGAAACTCTGCGACCAAGGAGGCTGCAGAGGAAGTGCGCTGCACTTCGAACTTCCGGATTGGACGGATCTTCAATTTTTTTTAGTTTTTATTTACGAACTGAATTTATTTATTCTTTGTTTGTAATTCAAACTGTAAGACGGGTTTCTCCGCCTCTGGAAAGTCCGGAAAGGAGACCATTAGTGGGCTCACGATTGAGTGCTTAGGCTTTGGATGTACTGACCCTGGGGGGTTGGGAACCAAGTAAATCCTGCGTGTTTATTTTGTGTCTTTCTTTGTTTGTTTTATTTTTTCGCTGTGTACTAACCCTGATAGAAAGACCGATTAAATGAAGTTTTCCAACGAAATTCTGCCAAACGTTTGAGTCGATATTCACCCCCCTCTATTGACCGATATCGATCCTACAAGTGGTATCAGAGCAGGCCGCTCTTCACATGACTAATAGCCGAAGGAGCAACAACCCAGGAATTGAGGGGGAGCAATGGTGAATACAGGTATTTTTTTTTTAAATTTCATATTATTTATTTTAAGTGCAAGGAGAGAGGACACTATAAAAACCAGTGTCCTATTCGTAAGAGTCGTTCGTCACCACTGGCGGCAAAGGAGGTACCAGCGCCAGGAGTCCGGAGGGACAAGAGCCATATCCGCTGCTTCAAATGTCAAAAGCACGGACACTACAAGAACAAGTGTCCGACGAAGGTACGAAAAATTAATTTTTGTAATAATTTTCAAATTCCTGAAATTCCTACACAGTTATACAGTCATTCTCATAAGTTAGATAACTCTGTTAATTTTTCTGATAAATTAGAGTTTTTACATTGCCAACTTAATTTATTACATGACAAATTACCTAATACTGACAATATTAAAATATTGAATATTAACTCATTAATCCATAATATTAATGCAATAATTTTTAAAATTAATTCTAATACTTTATCTGATAAACTTCCTAATAAATCTGATAACTCTAAGGATAGCAATGAAATGTTAATTAATATTATTACTGATAACTCTAACATTCCTAAAAATAAAAATTCTGATGAATTTGTAATTAATAATCCTTCTAATAATTCTAATAAAAATAGTGCTGATAATACTCAAGATAATGTTGATAATAATACTCAACCGATTTTGAATATAATGCTACAACCTTAATAAATAATCCTGAAAATTATTCTACATATTATGAAGCTAATGATACAATTCTGAATATAACTCTGAAGATGAGGATGAATATGAAAATGAATTTCTTAGAATTAAAGTAATATTTAATAAGGTTTACAAAAATTCAAATAATGCAGAAGTATTAAACAAACTTGAAAAATTAAATGACAAAAAATTAGTAGATGATTCAGGTATATTTGAATTAATGGAAATGATGCAACTAGACCCAAAATTGGTAACATTTTAAACATTAATTTAATAATTCAACATTTAATTAATTCTTAATAATTCAACCTTTAGTTAATTCTTAATAATTCAACCTTAAATTAATTCTTAATAATTTAAACCTTTAATTAATTATTAATAATTTAACCTTAAATTAATTCTTATAATTTAAACCTTTAATTAATTCTTAATAATTTAAACTTTATTTAATTCTTAATTTAAACCTTAATTAATTTGTAACAATTTAAACTTTAATTAACTCATAATAACTTAAAACTTGATTAAACCTTAATAACTTAAATTTTTACTAATTCTTTACAACTTAAATCCTTAATTAAATCATAGCAACTTAAAATCTTCATTAATTCTTAAATCTTAATTAATTCTTAAATCTAAATTAATTAACAATTCAATCCTTAACTCAACAAAATCCTCGAACTATAATTTCAATTAATTAACTTCAATTATGAAACTAAATAAATTCTACCCAACTGAAACCTCCAACTAAATAACAATAAGTATGTCAAAGTGGGTTGACATATTCGCGGGTTCACACGGTCTGTATCAAATCGAGAATTTGATACTTCATTAGAATCTTAATTAAAATATTTTGTCCTGATTGATTCATGCATAAATGTCATGCCCATGCATCTGCTTATCTTTTCTTATATATTTGCTATGTCATCCATGTTTATTTTTCTGCATCATTTATAATGGTTAGATAGAAAAAAGATTGGCTTATACTTGCCTAACCTAGTACCAGGGTGGGGCAAGAAGATAGTACATTAGGGAATCTTGGTTTAGGAAGTCAGGAAGGGTAAGGAGTACCCGACTTGGTCGACTTAGCTAAGTGGAACTAGCCGAAGCTACCTCGCCACATCTTAGACTAGCTAGACTAAAGTTTTT
This sequence comes from Boesenbergia rotunda, assembly GCA_024364735.1. NCBI lineage: Eukaryota > Viridiplantae > Streptophyta > Magnoliopsida > Zingiberales > Zingiberaceae > Boesenbergia > Boesenbergia rotunda. Next base: position 164,546 of record JAGFNQ010003311.1, read on the forward strand.
CAAAGAGTAAATAAAAAGTATTCTTTCTTTAAAAGGCTTTGTCTAAGGAAAAAGTTGATGATCCAATAAGGCTATGGCCAAAGAAGGTCTCTGTGCCTTGACAAGACCTGGAAGCCGATTATTGAAAATTACTTTTAAGCTACTAGTTAATTAAACTCAAATCTAACTCAAGGTCAAGCAGTCTATAAAATTAAAATTGAGAAAAGTTATTCAAGGATCTCACAAACACCTATAAGACAACCATGCTTGTTTGTACTACGACACTTAGAATGGGTGAGATGATAAGGACTAGTTAATTGGTAAATATTTTCAAAATCTTTAGGATATGTTCATAAAAATTTATTTTCAAAATAATGTTTAAACATAATAATGTTTTAATGAATTTTATGCTTGATTGGGTGCTTATATATAAATACATATTTCAAAAATTGTATATCTTTTTGAAAATTAATTGACCTACACTTAGACACAAAACCTACTAGGTCAACATTAAAGTCCCTTAAGACACTTTGGTAGAGGTCCTTGTAGTTAACAAGGGTAGCCAGAAGGTGTCAGGTCAGGGGGAGTCTTTATTTTTTGCGGATTTTTATTTTTAGAAAACTATTTTTCAAAAATTATTCTTTTCAAAAATTCATATCTTTCAAAATGGTTTATGCTTTAAAAAATTATTATCATATCAAAATGCCTTTTCGAAAAATATTTTTCAAAAACTTATTATATCCTTCAAAATATTCTTTAAAAATCATTTCCTTGAAAACGATCATATGTTTTTCAAAAATTATCTCTTTGAAAGTTGTTATACTCTTTCAAAAATATTTTTCAACAATTGCGTTAATTACTCTTTTGATTTGGATGAACCCTAAGACTCAGAGGAAGATCAACTTGTAATCAACAAGCTTCCTAGGACTGTGCCAAGTTTAGGGGGAGGTCAAATTAAAAGAACTATTAAAAGTTTTAAAAAATATTATATTTTCATACACTATCTTTTCAAATCATTTGAAAACATGATATTCTCTTTTCAAAACTCATCTTGAAAATCTTTTTATCTTTTAAATACTTTTGAAAATCCTTGAATCTTTATCTTGAGTTTGAAAAATTTTCCAATACACTTAGAAAATTTTTTCTTGAAGTTAACAAGGTTTCCTAGAATTGTGTCAGACTAGAAAAGAAGCCAAATTAAGAAAATTATTATTTTCAAAACCAATATACATTGAAAATATTTATTTATGAAAAATCTCTAAGACACATAAGAGTTTTCTTGTGATTAACAAGATTCCTAGGATTGTGTCAGACTTAGGGAAGTTCAAATTTTTTAAAAACAAATTTTTTTTTCACATATTGTTGGTGCAACATTTTTTAAAGTGCCATTTAGAATATTTTTCCAGAACAAGTACTTAGTGTTTTAAAAGGGTGAGAGTTTGAAAATCATTTTTCAAAAAAATATATCTTAAGTATTTTCAAAAGGAGGAGAGAGATTATCTTAAAAAGGGAAAGAAAGGCTTAAGTTAATTTTTTTCTTATTGTTGGTGCAAATATTTCTCTTTTATTTCCTTTTGATGTGTGACAAAGGGGGAGAGAGCTTAAGTTAGATTTTTTTTTTCGTTTTCTCCCAAGTTTTAACCTAAAACCCTTAGACCTAACCTAACTTAAGGTTATTGTCAAACATCAAAAAGGGGAAGATTGTTGGTGTAAAATACATTAGTGATGAATAGTTATCCTTTAGTATTTCGATGTTTGACAATATACTAAAGTTAGTAACAATATATGTTAGACAATATATTAAGGGTGGTCAAGGGTTAAACCAAACAGGACATGATGATTGGAAGGGTAAACCCAGGTTTGATTAGTTTGACAAAGAGGTTACCCAAACAGGATCTGATGTTTAGCAGAGTGAATAGAACCCAGGGTTGGTCAGTTTGACTAAGGGATTGAACCAAACCGAACTTGAGGTTTGGGATTATATTTACTTGAAGATTAGAGGAAGTCTAGTCAGGATTATGTTGACTAGCAAAAGAGTAATTATGGTGAAAGAAACCTTGGTGAGTGAAGTTGGGTCCTAGCAAGGGAAGCTAGGTGGAAGAAATCCTAGTGAGTGAAGTTAGATGCACTAAATCTTGGTGAGTGAAGCTGGGTCCTAGCAAGGGAAGCTGGGTGGAAGAAATCCTAGTGAGTGTAGCTAGGTGGATTAAGTCCTGGTGAGTGAAGCTGGGGACGAAGTTTTGGTCCGGGGGGACTGAGCACTATGTCCTAGTCGGGGATCGGGCAATGGAGTCTTTGCTGTGTGAGGATTGCAGATAGAAGTAGTGACGGGTCGAGGTTGGACGTCTCGAGATCCGAGTTCTTGGAGGCCGAGCAAAAGTCCAGCCGGAGGTCCCGGTTGGCAAAAGCTTTAGTCGAGCGGGAATCGCGAACATAAGTAGAGACGGGTCGAGGTCGGATGTCTCGAGATTCAGGTTCTCGGAGGTTGAGCGAAAGTCCAACCGAAGGTCCTGGTTGGCAAAAGTAACTTCTTTAGTGTGGAGTAGGTGAGGACGCGCTCCCCGAGAAATGGAACATTAGGTGTCGGTTCGGCCTAGGATTTCGGGTGAAATCCAAAGTTAGAACCAATAAGCTAAGGCAAAGATTATCTGTGTTTTTGCCTTGTGTTTGTTGTCTTGCAGGTGCCTGAAGTTGGAGGCAAGATAGGAGAGCAAATACAGGAGAAAAGGAACCTGGTAAGAACATCCTGGGCGCTTGACTTGAATCAGGCGCCCAAGACATGCTGGGCGTTCTAATTGGGGGCAGCCCATCCCAGGCGCCTGGCAAGCCAGGCGCATGTGGCTTCCTAGGCACCTGGGAAGCTCCCAGGCACCTGGGAAGGCCTAGCTTATCACCTGCTGTGATTTCGGTGGTTCGGATGAAGTTTGACCACAAGTGGCAGGCGCCCCATAAACCTCAGGCGCCCGAGAAGCTAATATATAAAGGGGTTCGATCCCTCACTTGGAAACATCAACTTTCACATCCGCAAAAGCATCTTGTGTGAAGCAAATGCGCTAAAGTCGAAGCTCTACGACCAAGGAGGCTCCAGGAGGAAGTGCGCTGCACTTCGGACTTCCGAATTGACTGGATCTTCAATTTTCTTTTGGTTTGCTTTTTATTTATATACTGAATTTATTTATTCTTTATTTGTAATTCAAACTGTAAGACGGGTTTCTCCGCCTCCAGAAAGTTCGGAAAGGAGACCACTAGTGGACTCACGATTGAGTGCTTAGGCCTTGGATGTACTGACCCTGGGGGTTGGGAACTAAGTAAATCCCACGTATTTATTTTGTTTCTTTCTTTGTTTATTTTATTTTTCCGCTGCGTACTAACGCTATAGAAAGACTGATTAAACGATGTTTTCTAATGGAATTCCAGTAAACGTTCGAGTCGATATTCACCCCCCCTCTATCGACCGACACCGATCCTACACCAGGTACCAAACTTGTGCTAAGGAGTCCCACTTAACTGTAGTTAAAAGGCCCCTTTGATATATTAAGGGCACCATAAATGTAGGTATTTGGTACCCTAGGACGTCCAATTTTGAATTGTTAAGATTTTCTGACTCAGATTATGCAGGATGTAAATTAGATAGAAAAAGTATGAGTGAGAGCTGTCAGTTACTAGGGCAAAGTCTAGTTAGCTGGTGCAATAGAATGCAACATTGGCTAACCCAAGTAAAAGCTGCTATTATATAACAGTTAGTAAGTAGCAAACTGGGTTAGATAGGGATCGAAAGAAATTAATTTGATCCATTTTTTATGATATATTTTTTGCTTGGATTCACTAGAATGATAACTGGGTTCAAAACTTATTATTTGGGTCAAACTTAGTTCATTTCTATTACATGCTGCCGGTCAATTTCTTTTATTGTTTTTACAAAGCACGTAGGCTCTAATACACAACTATTTTTTTTAGACCAAACATATTTTTCATTTTTTTTGATATATGACAAAGGGGGAGAGTAGAAAAAGTAAAGTTAAAATTTTTTTCCCTCAAAATCTTTTTTCAAAAAAATAAAGTTAAAATTTGTTTCCCTCAAAATCATTTTTTCGAAAAAGTGAAGTTGGAATTGTTTTTCCTTCTTTTTCTAAAAGGTAAAATTTAAAGGAAATCTTTATTTCTGAAAAGCTTTTGAGAAAATGTTTCTTAAATTAAACTCTTTTCAGAAAATTCTGCTTGAGTACAACTTTATGTTAGAAGCTTTCCAAAATTATTTTTCTCAAGAATTTCTTTTATTCAGAAGTTTCTAATATTTTTTACTTAGAAAAAACTTTTGCATATTTTCAAAAGCTTCAGGAGGAGAGTTTCAATCAAAAGGAACTTTATGCAATATGTCAAGTTTTGCTAAGTTTTTCAAAAAATATTGAAAATTTTCTAAGGAAAAAGGGGGAGAGTACTAATCAAGGGAGAGAGTAGAAATTTCTTTCTTCCAGTGCATAACTATCTTTTTCATGTTTGTTTTTAACATAACTATCGAACTATGTTGCCATAAATCAAAAAGGGGGAGATTGTTGGTGTCGAAAGCACCAGATCGAACCTGGTTTTGATAATGGTAAAGGGTTCAAAGTTAAGTTTATATTATGATCTAATGGATCTACCAAGTGTGCAAGAAAAGTCCTAGTTCACCTAGGCACGAAGTCTTGACCTGCACGGTTGAGCAAGAAGACCTGGCCAAGGGTTGGGCAAGAAGTCCTAGTCGTGGATTGGGTATCGAAGTCCTAATCTGGAAGATTGGGTAGGAGTCTTAGCCGTGCGAGAATTGCGAACAGAAGTTGAGGTGGGTTGAGGTACAAACGTCTCGAGATCCAGTAGTCTCGGAGGCTGAGTAAAAGTCCAACCGGAGGAGCCGGTTGACAAAAGGTAATTTCTCCTGAGAGGAGTAGGTGAGGACGCATTCCCCAGAAGGGGAACAGTAGGCGTCGGTTCGACCTAGGGTTTCATTTTGAAATCCAAAGTTAGAACCAAGACAACTCCGGCTGTTATCCATGCATTGTTTATTAATGTTATACTGTTCTTGGACTAACCCTGGTTGTAGGAGTGAAAGGGAGTAGCTGTTGCATCCCAGGCGCCTGAAAGGTTTCAGGCGCCTGATAGGTAACAGGCGCTTGTGTTGAGGCATTTCCAGCGGGTGAGTGGCTAAGTTGGCAGGTTGCCACGTCAGCAACTCAGGCGCCCGTGAGCCATCAAGCACCTCAAAGGTCCCAGTTTCCCAAGACCAAAGGATAGAGGTTTGGCTGAGTCTGCGGATAAGCATGCACCTAATTCGCTACACATGGCAGGCACCCAAGAAGCCTCAGGCGCTCGAGAACAGGCTATATAAGGCGCTTCACCCCTTTGCTTTCTATATCAACTCAGAATACTTTCAGAACAACTTTCTTACGACTTAAGCACTCCAACGCTCTTCGAATCTCTTCTATGCTCGAGTTCCCCATGCCGCCAATGATCAAGATCGATGACACGCTGCTCAAGATGCTTTGCAACCTTTCTTGTACCGTTGGTATATTTAATTTCGTTGTTTAATTTTGTACTCCAATTATACATTTGTAAATCATATTTTTGAGTTATAGAATTGCCCAACAAAAATGGCCAAGGACCATGGTCCTTGGAGTAGGAGCCGTTAAAGACTCCGAACCAAGTAAAAAGAAACTTGTTAGCATTGTTTCTTTATTCTTCCTCCGCGTTTTCTATTTTTCCAAAAAAATTTCAGTAATCGCTATTCACCCCCTCTATCGATTACAACGATCCCATTGTGACAACAATGGGGCTATTGCACAGGCTAAGGAACCTCGCTCTCATCAGTAGACCAAACACATACTATGGCGCATCCATCTCATTCGAGAGATCATCGATAGAGGAGATGTGAGGATATGCAGAGTACACACTGATGCTATCCTCACGGATCCTTTGACCAAGACTTTGGCACAGAAGAAGCATAATAGTCACACTAGGTATTAGATATTATGGTGATTGACACTAGTGCTAGTGGGAGATTGTTAGTAGGAGCCCTAGAGCTAATTATGTGATGATTGACTAGGGATTTTTTGTATCATATTCTATCATTAATAAAGGCATGTTTGGTTATTATACTTTATATTTGTGCCAAATAACTAAGTATAATAATGTCCTTGGGTAGTAGGTTCTTATCAACATCATATCGATTGGTTGAATCGATAGTGAGATGATGTAAAGAACACTACACTAAATCATTCATAGTTAATCATTAATATTGAAGGACAATATTAATGCATGGAGACTAGCATGTAGGTCAATTGATGACTTGAGCTCGCAAGTCATGGATATATGATATCAAGTTGACACATGGGTATACATTAGAGAATGTGTACTGAATTGCCACGCCATGAGAATGTTTTATAGATTGTCATATGAGTGTCATAAACTTTCTCATGTGACTATTAGTATGAATAGTCCTTAGACTTGAAATCGCTACGGCTCCCTACATAAGGAGTTATGTACTTTGGTATCGTCAAACGTCACCCGTAACATGGTGGACTATAAAGGCGATCACTGGGTATGTAATGAATTATGCGGAGAGATCCCTCCCATATGACGGGAGTGATATCTGTGGGCCCCTTGATCGAGTAGGGCTACTAAAATGCATGACCATACTCAAATGAGTTAATATGAGATATTGTGATCATTTGTTTGAGTGAGTCTACTCGGGGATCAAGAAACACAAAGATTGATCGAGGATGACACGATCTATGACTCATTGGTCAATCTAGATATCGAGGATAGAAGGGCAAGGTCATATATTGTCATAGTCATGGAGGTTAAGTCAGATCTCGGTTTTCTAGTCACTTGGGTAGCAAAGATGCATTGCTAGATGCCGCTCATTCGATTTTCTCGTCTGCTTGTGGCTAGCACCACAAAGGCGATTCTTCTTTGAAGCTTGAGAGATCGTGTTCATGTGGATACGCATAGAGGCACGGACACTTGAATGTGCAAGAGATTCGGCATACCTCGGACAAGCGGGATAAGCGAAGGGCACGTGCCAAAGGTATACCTATACTATAGGAATTTATAAATTAACTTTGTATGAGTTTTCTTTCGCATGGATCGCTCGTGGGATCTTTTATGTCCTCTGTGATTTTTAAATATTTTTGCCTATAGATCCCTACAAATAGGCTTAGTTAACTAATAACAACTAATCATTCCAATTAGATCAGTTCTAATAAGGATAAGAGATATAGCTAATGCTCAGGATCTAGTTTTCCAATCAATCAGTCCAGTGTGTCAATCAACTGGAACTCCTCAAATAAAGAAAATTTATTTTTCTTAATTACTTATGGATTTTGTGTTTATATTATGTATATATGTGAATTGAATTAAATCAGTTCTATTACTAGTTTGTCAATTTTGTACTATCAATATTATTTGTTGAGGGGGAGGGGGGATAGAGTTGTAGGATCATTGCACGTGAGAGGGGGGAGGGGTGAATCATGTGTCTTTTTAAAATAAACGACGCTTTTTCAAATTAAGGAAATTGAGAGCAAGTGCAACGGAAAATAGCGAAAAATCAATCATGCGAACACAAGTCGATTTTACTTGCTTCGGAGCCTTCGGTGACTCCTATTGCAAGGCCAAGGTTCCTTAGACCTTTTCGATGAGTAATCCACTAATACTCTCTACCAGTAAACTCCTAGTAGAGTTGTTAAATACTGAATTTTTCAAGTTGAAAAGGTGAATTTCGGAAATAGGGACCTAGTTGCAATTTTTCAAAATTATTGGGTTTATTTGCAAAAAGCCAAAGTTAAGTTATAAAACCCCTAAGCCCTAACTTCCCGATTCAATTTCGTTTCCTCCCCCACTGCTCGTCGCCGATTTCCTCTCTGCCCTAGCCGACAGCGGAGCCGCACGCGAGCGGTTCCTCCTCGCCGACCGCCGCCCCGCGCCGTTTCTCTTCTCTTCTTTCTTCTTCTTCTCCGGCTCGCACGAGCAGAGTATTGCAGCGGCACGCGCCGAGCCCTAGCCGTCGCCTCTGCCTAGACGCCGAACCCTAGGCGACGCCGACAGCCAAAGCCGACGCCGAGCGTCGCTGCCTTGGGCATCACCTTCCTTTCGTTTACTGCGGTGCTTCGATTGTGAGCCGTTGCCAGAGCAGTTGTGGTCCATTGAATATTGGAAGAGGAGGTAAGATTAGATTTAATGTTGATTTAGGTTGGATTGAAACAGTGGGATCGTTTCTGTCTTGGGAATTTTTGTTCGATCTGTGTAAGGTTGTATAGCTGAACAATGGTACCTTGGTTGGAATTGTCATGTAATAGAGTTGGGCTGTAGATTTGTTTACCTTATGGTTTTCATGTATGAATGGTAGATTCGAGGTTTTGAGGTTGAAGTCAGAGCTGTTCCTTGGGATTAAGAGGAGACTTAATGCTGTTTAAGAGCTAGTTAAGGGGATATTGTAATTACGATTCATCCTAATCTGGTTTACTTGTAATTTAGATAATTAATTAAATATGTATTATAGTTAGGATTTATCCTAATTATATTTCGTATTATGTTTAGCTAATTTGTTAATTTTATAATTAGCTAAACTTTATTAATTATTATACAGGACCCTGACTTTGGACTCGATCGGTTGATCGTGAAGAGGTTATTTCGGTCACGTACTATAATAAAGGCGGGTACTTCTCCTTTGTACTCGAGTAGTTTTCTTTACCTTAAAAGCATGGCTTGTTATGTCTGATAGGTTGCTTGACCTTGTTCTTTGTCGTTTGTTATCTAAACATCGCCGTTGAGACTTACTCTTCGTTGATCTTCTAGTATTCCAAATTCGTTTCTGTACAGTCCTCTGTTGGTTTCCTGTTCTGTAAAGTGCCAGTTGTACACGAGCACTTAGAAGTTCATAAAACACAATTAGGTTTATTTGGCATTAGAAAATACCCTACCTAGTAGTGTAGGTGCATAGTCGTTGGTTTTTGATTTCCGGTTGATTGTATTGATGCATCGTGTATTTGTTGGACTTTGTTGCATCGTTGTTTCTCCGGTTGTTTGTGCATCGTATATCATGCACCATACTTGCACGTTGCATACTAACGACTGTTAGGCTTACATTTGGTTAAGCCGTCGTTAGTCATATTTGTGCTCGATTCACTCAACCACTTGTTGTCGTGGTAGATATTAGAGTGCGAGCACCTGTCCTGTTATGCCAAACAGTGACACCCTCACAGTTGTTTTAGAGGGATGAGTTGTTGGTGGCTCACCCTCACCGTTGTTTGTTTTGAGGGATATTGTAGCTGTGGTAGCTCCCCCGATGTACTGGGGTTTGGAGTGTAGGCTCCCAGCATCCTGTCCACTCAACCACGCCTTATGTGGTATTATTGTTGTTGGTTATTGTTGTTGTTGGAGTGGTACAGTTGTCACAGCCCTACCCACTCGGTCACACAGATGGGATGTGTTGACGGCTTAACTGGCGTCAGGGGTGACACATGTCATTGCATCATGTGCATACGTATTTCTTTTGTGCATTTGCTTGTGTTTGATGCACTTATATGAGCTATGATTGTTGCATATGTTTGACATGCATGTATATCTTGATATTATTGTTGTTGAGTTGTTCTATACCTGCTTAGTCGTTATTCAGATTTTATACCATGTCGTATTGTATTGCTTATGCATGATTAGGCAAATCTGATATTTCTTATGGACTGTACCTTTTGATTCTTTACTTCGTTATCTTATTTATGTCATACTATTTGTCTACTCATATACCCGCAGAGTCCGCCCGGACTCACCACCCCTGCTTTCCTTTCTGTTGTTTCAGATAGCAGGTAACGGTATTGCTTGGAGCCAGGAGATGATCCAGTTGCCAGTCCCTCAGTCCTTCAGTTTCACCGGGTGATTTGGTTTGGAGTTGTTTCAGAGTTAGTTCTCCGTAGTTTCCTTGTTTTCCGCAGTTTATATTATTTCTGGTATGGTCTTGATAAAATAAAAATTGGAGTCATGTCTTATTGGTCGGGTTTATTCGTTGTGGAGTTTCTTATTAAGTTGTGTTTTCTTTATGCCTAAGGTGGCTGAGCCACCCATTAAATTATTTTAAACTGCGTGGTTGTGTCTTTTATATATAGTTGTGATGCTAGCCGCATGTGGCTAAGCTATATATGTGAGATAGTATGTATTTTTGCCCCATATTGTCCGCCGTACAGGGGAGATGCTGCCTGATTTTCGAGGAAGCATGTGCCTCTGGGGGCGTGACAATTTTTGGTATCAGAGCCAAGTTTGCGAGTTTCTTTGGGATCTGTGGGAAGTTTTGCGATGTTTTGGTGTCTGTGGGTTTACAGAGTTGTTTTACGACGTCAATCTGTATGTTACAGATTTGTTTATTTTTGCGGAGTCTTTTTTTTTTAGAGTTGACGAAGCTGTCTTGTTTTACGAGGTTTATCTGTATTTTACGGATTTATTGTTCGGAGTCATTTTCTGGTTATGATTGTGTTGGGACTTGGCAGCAACGGATTACTCCAGGCGACAGGTGGTATATCTCTTTGGAATTCTCCTAATTTTCGATATTCATTATCTGATATAGAGTCGGTTAGATATTTCCTAGTTTAATGATATATCTGTTCGATACCGATGACAAGTCGAAAGGCAAGGGTCTAAACCGACAATCATTTTTGGGAGGTTTAGAAGCAACTCCAGTAATAATTTTGTTGTTTAGATCGAATTGTCTATCAAGTTCTACTTGAATATCTTTAGGGTATTATGTTGTTGTCATTCTTTGGTATAGCGTTACTGAAGACTGTAGTAGAATGTTGCTTGTTAAGTTGTCATGATAAGATGTTTCACTCTTTTGTTTAGCGACCTCTTGACACTTGGATCAGGACATTAGGGAATTTGTGGTTCGACATTTGATGTAAGTACCTACGGGATACCTAAGTAGGTATATATGCTAGCGACTAATCATATACATATTTCCATAGTTCCTACTTTAACAGGTGAGCTGACAAACTAGTCCAAAGAAATATGCATGGCTAGTAAAAAAAAAATAATAAATAAATAAAAATAAAATAAAATAAAATAAATAAATAAATAAATGAATAACTAAATAAAATAAAATGAAATAAAAATTAGGTGTTACGGTTTGACTAAAAAAAAAATAGTGTGGTTGATGGCTCTTCTAGTTGTGCCAGAACATAAAGGTCATGATTGCTTGAATCACTTAGAAGATTCAACTAAAAGTCTCCTCATAGTATTCACCATAATTTTTGTGAGAATTCTTGTTCAGAAAATCTTTCTTTATACTTTCATCTGCCTTCTGTTGTAAATGTAACCAAATCTACACCCTTAGGCTTTGGCACGGGATTCTAATTCTCATTTTTAACTACAGTCCTAATTTCCTCAGCCTCCTTCATTCTTTAACACATTTTTGCCCTTAAAAAAAACAAGAAAAAGTAGGCTTATAATCATCTAAGGGTTAAAACAAACACCAATGATAAATGCTTATTGAGTCAGCTTCTTGATAACGAGCTAGTTTAAACCTTTACCTTTTGGATTTTCTCAAAGCATTTTCATCCTTTTCAATAATAAACATATCATGCTGAAGTTCAAGATTGCTCCCCGATTACTTTGCACCATCTTGAGTGAGGGAGAAGCACTAGGTGAAGAGGATGATTCCAAAGTTGCAGGAAAATCACCTTAGATAAGCAATTTCACCACTAGTGTTGAACAGTTATTAGCTTTATCATCTTCATTGTTTATATCGCTCAGTAAGAGTGGTAAGCCTCGTCAAATATGACATCTTTAGAAATAAAAATTGTGCGTGTTTTTGAATCCATGCACTTTATCTTTTCTTGTTTACATCCCAAGTAATAAAGATGAAGTACACTATGATATTTGAATCTAACT